>LAPY01002222.1:21774-38718 GCA_000970635.1 Eragrostis tef
TTGTCTGTTGTTAAGCCGCGTGTTCTTAGGAAATGCTAGCTTCTTTCGATTATCCAGAAAGAGGAGCATCTATTGGACGTGTGATCGCAACAAAATACATATGTACAGGATTTGAACTGTTCACTTTAATTGCAAATCTCTATGAGCCTATATCTGATTGGTTATTATATGCATTGTTCATAATTTCCTGAAGATATTCAAAGATCCCTTTTGTATATAGAGGTTGTCATGGTTTAATCAAATGAATTATTGTAACATATTTCTGCTCCATAAATTTGATAGTTTTGCATACCAAAGAATCTGTTTGAGACCTGTTTAGAAATGTACATGCTTCTTTAAGTTCGGAGGTATTTCAAGTGTGTGTATGCCATGTGAATTTAATTATACAATTCATACTACATATCACTACAGTTAGCTTTTAGTTGGGAAATGCCGGTTAACAATTTGAGAGACTTGCATGTGAAAATGTTGCCTGTAACCCTTTATCTAACTTTCCCCATGATCATCTTTGTTAATTGCTTAACCAATGTTAACTTTCAAGTTCATTTGTCCAGATATGTGGCTACATAATTTTCCTGTATCTTGGTGAATTTTTATATCTCAGAAACAAACACAATGAGAGAAAGCAGGTAATTTCCAGGACTATAAAAACTTAAAAGGCTAACATTTTTAATGTGCTAAGTCCAGACTGCCAAACTTTAACATCTCTATTGAAATCCATTCAATAACGACTTCACTCTACCCTGAACTAAAATCAACAAGTCTAACAACACTTGGCAGAGTGATTTCAATAATTCTCAAACATGAATCATAAGTAAAAAGTGATTTATTCCTTAAATACTAAACCATAATGGTTTCTAATGGCCTTCAGAGTATTTAGATCAAGAGTGTTTCAAACCACTTTTACTTTTCAAGGATATCTAATTATGAAAGACATGGGTCAATATATACCATCTGTAATGCAGAGAAAAAGCTACAATGTTCGATTTCCAGCAATCAAATCTAGGGAACTTATGCCTTAGGAGGCTTTGGAGCTCAGTAACCACATTCCAGGAGTGAAACCAGCCTGCAGATTCGTCGTTATCAGCTTTGTCTGCTACCAATGTCATTAACCTTTTAAATAGTGTTTGATACTATTTTGCTCTAGGTTTTCAGAAATCCATAGGTGTCAGCTGACACTGATGGAGAGCTGTAGCTCGGCCCCTGCACATTCTACAAATTGTTCTTGGCCCTGGCCTGCTGATAAATCTATAGCTTTGAAAGTTGATATTTCACACTGTTAGTTTTCTTCTACAAATTAAGGCATCATTGTACAACACCTTTGTCCCATCCTTTTTTGTTGTGAATTCAGGTAGGTTTAATTGTATTTTTTTCATTGCCCCATTTTGTATATATTTGTTCTCTGTTCTGCTTAATAGTTACTTCATTGTCTCTTTATCACGGTTCATGGCAATGCATAGGCTAGTAGCTACTTTATGTTTGGACGACCACATAAATTAAAATTAAATCATCGATTAATTTCTAAAAGTACCTATCAGAATATGCGGTAAAAGAAGCACAAGCTTATATACAATAAAAGTGCAATGTTATGTGAAACGTTAAGAGTGTAAATGACATGGATCTGATGTCCATTTTCTAATACACTAATTGGTATATGCCTTATTCTTCTTAACAAGGTTGAGGTCATAGGGGGGAAAGAAGATTGAGGATAAAAAACTGTTTTTTATCTAACCATAAAATTTTATGAACAAACATTTATAATATGTAAAGAAGGCGCGCCTAATGGCGCTCCATTTTTCTTGGTGAATTTTTATATCTCAGAAACAAACACAATGAGAGAAAGCAGGTAATTTCCAGGACTATAAAAACTTAAAAGGCTAACATTTTTAATGTGCTAAGTCCAGACTGCCAAACTTTAACATCTCTATTGAAATCCATTCAATAACGACTTCACTCTACCCTGAACTAAAATCAACAAGTCTAACAACACTTGGCAGAGTGATTTCAATAATTCTCAAACATGAATCATAAGTAAAAAGTGATTTATTCCTTAAATACTAAACCATAATGGTTTCTAATGGCCTTCAGAGTATTTAGATCAAGAGTGTTTCAAACCACTTTTACTTTTCAAGGATATCTAATTATGAAAGACATGGGTCAATATATACCATCTGTAATGCAGAGAAAAAGCTACAATGTTCGATTTCCAGCAATCAAATCTAGGGAACTTATGCCTTAGGAGGCTTTGGAGCTCAGTAACCACATTCCAGGAGTGAAACCAGCCTGCAGATTCGTCGTTATCAGCTTTGTCTGCTACCAATGTCATTAACCTTTTAAATAGTGTTTGATACTATTTTGCTCTAGGTTTTCAGAAATCCATAGGTGTCAGCTGACACTGATGGAGAGCTGTAGCTCGGCCCCTGCACATTCTACAAATTGTTCTTGGCCCTGGCCTGCTGATAAATCTATAGCTTTGAAAGTTGATATTTGACACTGTTAGTTTTCTTCTACAAATTAAGGCATCATTGTACAACACCTTTGTCCCATCCTTTTTTGTTGTGAATTCAGGTAGGTTTAATTGTATTTTTTTGATTGCCCCATTTTGTATATATTTGTTCTCTGTTCTGCTTAATAGTTAATTCATTGTCTCTTTATCACGGTTCATGGCAATGTGTAGGCTAGTAGCTACTTTATGTTTGGACGACCACACAAATTAAAATTAAATCATCGATTAATTTCTAAAAGTACCTATCAGAATATGCGGTAAAAGAAGCACAAGCTTATATACAATAAAAGTGCAATGTTATGTGAAACGTTAAGAGTTCAAATGACATGGATCTGATGTCCATTTTCTAATACACTAATTGGTATATGCCTTATTCTTCTTAACAAGGTTGAGGTCATAGGGGGGAAAGAAGATTGAGGATAAAAAACTGTTTTTTATCTAACCATAAAATTTTATGAACAAACATTTATAATATGTAAAGAAGGCGCGCCTAATGGCGCTCCATTTTTCTAGTCTCATCTGACAGTGGTCATTTGGGCCGAAATGGTCATTGGCGACAAGACAATTCAGGCCTGCCATGCTTCAATGGCAAATGTGCTATAGGCCTCCGCATGGGCATGTGATGTTCAGCTCGAGCCAGCTGACAGCCCAATGGCTTCACCGATTTCCACATGACCACCGGAGGCAATTCTTTTTCTCCAAGTCTTCCCAGATTCTCTGCCCCCTCCGCGCTCTCCGTCCCCGTCATGTTCGGTTGAGTTCTTGTGCTCTCTTGGTCTGTTTAGCAACTTATACGATGAATTACATAAGGTTTTTTTTGTTGTATAAACCATTTGTTGTAAATTTTAAGGTTTTCATTCGGTTGAGTTCTTTTCGTTTCATGTTGTATAAACCATTTTCTCTTGTGCTTTAGGGATTCTTTCTGCCTGGGCTTCTGCAAGGATCACACTAGTGGAGATGCAGAACCTCTCGCGATCGTTTCTTGGACCCTGCCGCAGAGCCAGCTCCGCTCTGCCTCGCTGGTGCCCTCCAGCGGTTGCGCGACGATGTGGTGCCCCACCGATGGCATCAGAACCGCCGGGACATATAAATCAACATCTGGATCGTCTTTCCCGGTCTGTTCTTCCCTCCTTTCGTTTCTTACTCCTGAACATATATATGTATCGTGATAATCACGCGTCTTGTGATGAATTTTTGGATCTGGGGTGTGATGATTGATTCCAACGAACTCTCCTTGTGCTTGGAACAGCCGTCAGTTTTTATATTGTTTTTAAGAAACAAAGGAATCGTTTGCTCCAAAAGACTCTTGCTTAAAATGCTATTGGGATAAAAACTTGAAATGTATAAATCCTTTTAGGTTTTTGTATGATCAATGTTACAGTATTAGTACCGACAGTTTATCCCATATATACATCTCTTTTTAACGGACTCATACATCTTATTTGAGCGAGTTGCCAAGATTGACCTTTATGTTCTTTTGTGATAGGTTTGTTTACAATCCCTGGAGCATTCAACCGCATTCGTGCATCCCCATCGCTTGTGCCACTACCAAATGCATGGATAAAGCTACGATAATGAGGGAGAGGGACCCATTAGAGGTTAACAACATATGGTTCCCGAATATCGATGAAAATAGCACCCACCGTGACGGTGCCATATATGAGAATATGCCTTTAAGGAAATATTGGATTGATTATAATATTGATATTACCGACCGTAACGAGAGTAAGTGGTCCAAATGAGCAACTATCTTTCCAAACTCTAATTCATGCACAAGGCAGAGAATGTGTATTATTTTCTATTATATAAAAATTATCTTCTATATGTCATCAGCTCAGGCCACCGAAACATACGTTGACGATCGGGGATATTGCATGAACCCTAAACATACTCCTACCTCAAGATGCAATTTTTCTCATTGACCCTAGCCGAAAGTCATATTGGCAACAGCCCCATCCAAGTATATGGATACATAGCAGCACGATCAGGGGATGATGACATGGATGGCATGCTTAACTATGTTCTAAATCGCAGCAGAGATGATCCTGTCGTTGTGCAACAGGTGCAATTCTACACCTACTACAATCTGTAAATTACTCACGTGTTCTTTTTATTTAAAATATAAGCCCACAATTAATTCTCCTTTTCTTTACTTCTCTTAAAAGACCCAGTTGGTAATGATGGTGTTCCTGCCAACTTGCAATCTGAGTCTTTCGATGTCCATCCAACGGATTTGGCTCGCCATCTGTCCCGCAGCATCTTGGCGCCGACATGGGGGGCCGGCCCACAGCCCACTGCTCTGCCCCACGCCCAATTCGAAAAAAAAAACACGGTCGCTCCTTGGATCCCCGACTCCGCCGCCATTGCCGCCGCCCCCGCCCTCCTGCTGCACCGCCGTCTCCTGCTCCCAGGTGTGCTCCGCGGCGTCCCACACCCATACCGCCGCCTCGGCCGCGCAACCGGCACCCTCGCAACTGCCGCCTCCATCGAATCTCTCCAAGACCCCGCTCCTCTTCCACCTCTCCGGCTAATCCCTCCCTCCGCGCCATCCTCTCCCTCACCTCCACCCACGTCCAGCCTCCCTCTTACAGAAGGAGAATGCTGCGTTTGCACGATGCGTGCTGGTTGATACTTCTGCTCCGCTGGCGGATACGACTCGCGGCCGGCGGCTCGAAGTGGCTCAAGGCGGTGGTGGCGGAAACTGGGTAGGGTCAGCGAAGGTTGCACTCTTCTGCTCACCAGGTACGACAAGCTGCCCTCTGCGTCTTCGCCGGTTGCTGAGGTGTTGCTCGGGCGGATGAAGATACAAAGAAGTTTGAGTGAAATCAGTTTAGGTGTTGCTCCGATCGTAAGGAAGCACATTTCCCTCACCGCACGTCTCAAACCACACAGGTGAGGCCTTCTTCCACCTCCAACTTCAACCAACCCGTGCGAATGGCCGCAAATTCTCTATAGGCGCGCTTGAGCTTGTGTGAAATCAGTTCGTGGTTTATGCAGTGTGATTGGGCTGAAATTTGTTTCCTCTGCTGCGGAGCACAGCCCACGCCACCTCTCGATCCTCCTTTCGTGCACCCGCTCATGACTTTCAATTTCATTCAGTTCGGCCACATGAGCTTGACGAACCTACAGGAAGGACCTGTTGCCAGGTGTGCGCTGATGGGACTCATTGGTCATGCCCTGAGCCCTCATGTCTAAACAATTTCATTATTTTTTGTCACTTATGATAGTGAAGTAATTGATTATGGCAAACCTGAGATCTGTTTTGTGAAAAATCTAGAGGCTGTGACGTGCTTAAGCAGTTTTGGTATTTTGTATGGTTGGATGGAGCAAGCGTTTTGTTTCAGATTTGTGCCAAATGATAGTTTAATTTCTCTGCTATTTCATAATGATTTCAGTACCTTGATTGAAGTGTTTCTTTGGTGTGACAAGTCAAATGCATGCAAGTTCTTAATGACTAAATCGGTAAAACTATACTAAATATTTGTTTGTATGCAGTGGTTGTGACTCTGAAGGAACACATGTGGTTATGGCAATTTTTCGACCATTTTATGGATTGACATCAGTACCAGCTCCCTCTATAATTGACTTTTTGTACTAACCAATGAACTGAATTTTTTAAATTAGGATTCATATGACAAGAACATAGAAGTCTTTTGGGTTGCACTCTTCTGCTCACCAGGTACGACAAGCTGCCCTCTGCGTCTTCGCCGGTTGCTGAGGTGTTGCTCGGGCGGATGAAGATACAAAGAAGTTTGAGTGAAATCAGTTTAGGTGTTGCTCCGATCGTAAGGAAGCACATTTCCCTCACCGCACGTCTCAAACCACACAGGTGAGGCCTTCTTCCACCTCCAACTTCAACCAACCCGTGCGAATGGCCGCAAATTCTCTATAGGCGCGCTTGAGCTTGTGTGAAATCAGTTCGTGGTTTATGCAGTGTGATTGGGCTGAAATTTGTTTCCTCTGCTGCGGAGCACAGCCCACGCCACCTCTCGATCCTCCTTTCGTGCACCCGCTCATGACTTTCAATTTCATTCAGTTCGGCCACATGAGCTTGACGAACCTACAGGAAGGACCTGTTGCCAGGTGTGCGCTGATGGGACTCATTGGTCATGCCCTGAGCCCTCATGTCTAAACAATTTCATTATTTTTTGTCACTTATGATAGTGAAGTAATTGATTATGGCAAACCTGAGATCTGTTTTGTGAAAAATCTAGAGGCTGTGACGTGCTTAAGCAGTTTTGGTATTTTGTATGGTTGGATGGAGCAAGCGTTTTGTTTCAGATTTGTGCCAAATGATAGTTTAATTTCTCTGCTATTTCATAATGATTTCAGTACCTTGATTGAAGTGTTTCTTTGGTGTGACAAGTCAAATGCATGCAAGTTCTTAATGACTAAATCGGTAAAACTATACTAAATTATCTGTTTGTATGCAGTGGTTGTGACTCTGAAGGAACACATGTGGTTATGGCAATTTTTCGACCATTTTATGGATTGACATCAGTACCAGCTCCCTCTATAATTGACTTTTTGTACTAACCAATGAACTGAATTTTTTAAATTAGGATTCATATGACAAGAACATAGAAGTCTTTTGGAAAAAAAAACAAACTCTTGATGTAGGGGGTGTAACCAAAAAAACATCAAGGTTAGGACATCACAAGAAATTTAGTTGATCGGTGTCTTGGGAACCCTGAATATGATGTAATGGTTACAAGGAAGCTATTAGAAATTTCGGGTGTTAGATTAGTAAAAGTAGTTATTAGAATGACTCACTCCAAATTTGATTGAACTGTTTTGTGATATAGATAGTGATGGGTGTTTTCCTCTATCTTTTGTAAGGTTAAATTACAGAAGTAGTTCTACACGTGAAGTTGAGATTATTGTCAGGTGCAACGAGCACTTTTCATCCAGCAGTGTGGCCAACCTCTTATCTTGTATATTGTGGCCTGTGCAAAAGTTTTGTATGTGACGAATTGTGCAACTGATTTGTTGATATGGTTAGCTTAACCCCGCAAGGGTAATATGTTGGTCTATTTATGGATAATTGTATTCAACATTTTGACCTGTGGCATCATAGTTTTATTTGTTAATATTTTTGTAGTCCGTGGCAACGCACAGGCATCCAACTAGTAAATTACAAGACTTGGGGTGGGGATGGAGTGCATGGATTGGAGTTTGGAAAGACTGTATTTGTTGTGCCAGTTTTGGAATATCATGATTCTTTTAATTTTTTTTAAAGTATCACCTCTGACAGTCCATTGCTAGAACCATGAGAGATAATATCTCTCACGATACATTGTTAGAGAATTGTGTCAGTTCTTGACGTATTGCTCCCCCCCTATGTGTATTTATGTTGTAATTATAAATGTGTTGATATGGTTTGCCCCCTTCTCCTTCCCTTTTCACTTGGGTCGCTTAATGGACCGATCTAACTTGTAGTTGAGGGTACTGTACTGATGAATTCAAAAATTTGAGAAATTAGCTCGAAAATCTATTTCATTGTTTAAGACCTGATATGCTCGTTTAATCGATGTGGCATATATAGCACATTAGCAACCCAGCTTACCAACTAGAATCTGGTTGGATTTATGTATGCGTATTTACAATGCATTGGAGTTACTCAGCAGGAATTTTATTATATGATGTGATTTTTCTGTGCGGCATGCATATTTGTTGTTAAGTATTTTTACAATAGATTCATTGTATTTACAGAACTCAAGTAATTTTTTTCAAAGTGCTAAGAATTATGTTATCATTCATTTGAAACTGTTGGCGCATGGCTAGCTAGTAAGGATCGATAGTGCATATATCTAGCTTTATATATTTCTTATTATTTTGTTGCGTAAAGCCATTAAATAATTAACAATAATTTTCTAGGGTTCTCTCATTGAAATGACTGGTCCTAAGAGAGCCATCGACTTCGGTTCTCCTGTTCTAATAGAGTTTGACATGAGGATCAAGAATGGAGAGCAGGAGGAAGATGATTTGGAGCTGATTGATGGTGCAATAGGATGCTACGATAATCGAAGCCCATGGATACCAGTCAAACATCGTGTCCCTGGGAAATGGGGCACGGTTGATATGTCTTTTGCATGTATTGAACACGCAGTGGAGGCCACAATAGAAGTTGCCATATCGGACGTACAAGAGGGTTTCAATTTTTCTCTAAGTTCGTATATTAGTGTTATGGAGGGCTACGAAGACATGCAGAGCTACCAGGAAGTACTGCTTTTTCATGGCCATATTGATGAGTCGCGCGACCTGGGGAGATATGTGGTTGCGGTCACGTTCGGCTCGGAGATGCGTTTGAAGTTCAAGGTAGGTAACGATGATAATGTTGTATTTTATCGTTCCTTCAAGTATGAGAAACCTGTCTTCTGCGTCATCCGTCGGAAGATAAAGCTCGAGCATGCTACCTTCTCAATGAAGGTTACCTTTAATTACTGACTTGGTCCACTATTAGCAATTTTCTTTATGCTTGCGCTTGATTGATCGAGCTGAGTACTGTTTCGCGGGAACACACTATTTCAGAGTAGTAAGGAATGCTTTTACATGTTTTTATAATACGTGTCGCCCAGTTTTTATTTTTGGCTGTGTCAATTCTATTTCTGTAACAGCATGCACTCGGAAGAAACACCTATATGGCACTGGCAAATGTAGTACAGCGGTAAGCCTCGCCAAAATGTTGCATAGGCCCGTTTCATGGCAAAAGGGACACCGGAGTATGGCATATCAATTGAAGGGAATGCCCACCTGAATTTCTCATCGAACTTGATCAAACAAAAACAAAGAGAGAGCAGGGGTCAATAACTTGGCCTCTTCGTTTTAGTTGATAGCTTCATAACATAGCTCCTGTGTTCGATGCAATCGTCCATACTCCTGTTTTAAATTTGTACCCAAAGTCGACAAATAGACAAATTAAAAACGGAGAAGTACTCAAGAGGAATACAAACAAGTCTACTAGCCACTGATCTCCGTTAATACCATGACCCACGAACTGCTGTTTTGCGTGGCCTTGCGGTCGACGGCAAACGGGCTCGCGCGCCGGCGACGAGCCGGGCCGATCGCTGAGTCCAAAACGGAAAGACGTGACGTGACACGCGTTCCAGTTATTAACCAAGAACATGGAAACGGAAAGAACGGGTCGCGCATCCCTCGATCGGGCGCCACGGGAAGAGCGTTCGCGCAACTGCACATGACGCGGCCGCCCCTTTCCATCCGTTGCGCCTGGCGTCCTTCTTATCTTCTCCCTCTCGCTCGCTTTCGGCGCCGCATCGCATCGCAGCCCTGCCCGCCTCCTCCCCGCCTACCCGGAATAAATACCTCGGGACAAGCGAACCAACCCTCTTCTTCGCTCTCTCCTCACACACCCCCGCCGCGAGCGTCTGGGAGCAGTTCTCCGCGTCTCGTCCCGTCTCGTCATTCGCCGCCTCGGCGCTCTCCGTATTCCGGTGGCTGTTCCGGTGAGTTCTTGCCCGTGTTCTCCTGGTCTGCTTAGTCGTTCTTTGCTGACGAGAAGGAACGCGCTTGTTTTCGATTTGTCGAGAGACCTATGCGTTTCCTCCCTCCTGGTGTTGGTGTTTACACGGCTTAGTGCTGCGCGGGTTGAAATCTGGAGTAAAGAAACACGCTTCTGGCGTCAGGTTTAGTTCTTGCGGTGTGCATTCACAGATTGATATTATTCTGCCTAGTCCTCAAACGTTTATGCTGGAATCTGGAGGTTTCCATATATAAAAATACAAACTTTAGGGCCTATTGTGTACATCTGGGCCTATGGCTGAGACCAGTTGCAAAAAGCAACCTCCTTGAAGAATGGCGTTACTGAACCGATGTCCCAGATGGGTGTCAATTGGTTTGGCATTTGCTTATGTGCTTTGTTGACATAACGAGAATTAGTGGAAAAAAAAAGATTCTGGTTTTCTGTATGCAAGATGCCAGACACATTAAAAGCAAAAAATTTTGTGGTTGGTCCTTGGAATGCTTGAAGCAATACTTGATATAAGATTTGGTGTCATATGTATTTTTTTTCTCTCCCTATTTTGTGTTCACTATTACGGCTACGTGAAAACGTTCTTTTTAAGCATTGTTTACTGTGCAGGGGCCTTGTTTGTTGAAGCAGAATATCCTTTTCCTGTCATGGGCATGGAACATTTTATGGGTTCTGCTCATCCTTCATCAGGTTTGTCCCGTGCTTCTTTGTACAGTTTCATTCAGTATATGGGAACTTAGAAATTGTGAATGACACCTGGTTTACATCTTACAAATAAAAAGGATTTTTATGGCATGGAAAAGAGACAACCGAGGAGACGAAGAAGGTACAAGGTTTGAGGCCAGAAACAATGATGGAAACATGTCAGAGCGCAGAAAGCAAAGATGGAGCAATCAAATGTCCTATACCATGCAAAAGCAGCAGGTATAATCCTATTCTCTGATTTGATCTCAAGTTAAAAATATGTAAACATATGCATAATCAATTATATATTCAGGTGGTTTGTTACTTACTATGATGTAACTTGTTACTCAGGTGGTATAGAGAACAAGAGTTACGAGCTGTGCAAGACCTTTCTGATTTCATTGTGAGCAAGGTTAGTTTCTTTACAGCTTTCCTATCAAACTACGCTATTTAGTGTTGGCCAAACGTGTTCCCAATTTTTTGTTCACAAGTCATCATATTTTAGTAAACTTTTGTCTTCTTTTTCTTTCTACTTTTGAGGTGGGGTTGGTGTAAATTATTAGCACAGTTAAATAAAATGTGTCGAGCATTACTTCAAATTGAACGAAGTTGGTATTGTAAGCTTAACATTTCAACTTTGCAGGCTTCCCCTCCATACTTCATGGGATCTCCACCGGTTCGCGCAACCAATCCTCTTGTCCATGATACACAGTTCTGTGCATGGAAGATGCAGAGCGTTGAACAGTCGCTAGGAGTTCCAATACCAACCAAGGGGCACAATGTTCGCTATGGTGTGAGGGAAGGATCTGTTTCAAAGGCTTGAAGCTACATTTATCAGTTTCATAACTTTTCAGAGCATTCCCACTGGTGTGAAGTTGTAGCTGTAACTCTGTTTTTCTCAACAAGGCTAAGTGTACATATGAGTTCCGTTCCGAGTGTTTTTGTGTTAGGTCATCAGCAGTGGTGTAAATATCCCTTTCCTATCAGTTTTGTGGTTAGCAAAGCTAGTTTTAGTGAATAAATGTGGAAAACCTTGTTTCTCCCAAATCAGATAACTGAATGAAAATTTCCTTTTTGGTTTCTACACTGAGATGTGGATATGCTACTGGATGTTTTGGCACTCTGTTTCTTTTTGGTTTCTATGCTGAGACGCTTGGTGGTAACGCATGGGCGGTGAAGAGATTCCATCTCGTGCACCACCGTCTCGTGCGCCATTCGGGTTTCCAGCAAGCCAGGCTAGAGGGCTGCTTTTGCACAACAGAAGCCTGGTTACTTGGTTAGGATCGAGTCCAGGAACCAAACATATCAAAAAGGTATTTCCCTACATTACCTAAGACTGTCTAGGCCGTAGTCAAGTAAACCAATCAAGTTTACAGGAGGCTGACTCTTTTTTTACAGGCTAGGGGCTTCCCTTATTTTTTTTTGGGCAATACAGGAACCTGACTGAACTAAAACAATATTAACCTGATATAAAAATTCAAAACTCGTTTGCTCTCCAATCAGTTATCTAACATTTGCTTCATCTCCTAGTGATAGATGGCTCAAACTTTGGACATGTGTCCTTAAATACTTATCTTCTGTACATTTGGTTTGGTCTTCTCTGCCGGTTGAACTGCTGATCTTTCTTCTGATGTCCACTGTCAAACTTCAGTGGGATGATCTGCCTGATGTATGAGGCCCCTGGGAAGTTTCTTCTTTCCTTCACAATTGACCGCAGTTCTGGTAACCAGTATGCAACATACTCTCCTTCAGGATCATACGTTTTGGCCTGCAGAGGAGTGTTCACTCAAGGTCAGCCAATGGTTGAGGTATGACTAGAATTGCTATAGTTATGGACTACACATGCTGTAAAATTAGCATGCTATAGTTATGACTAGTATTATTATGAAGTTATACGGTGATGCAGAAGGACCTAACAGTTTGGTAAAGTTGTTGCAATAACTTGCATGGATGCCACCTAGAGTTCAGTCTGGTCAAAGCAGCATTCAGGTGTTATGTCTTGATGCTTACTTGCTTAGGGATACTGAAGTATCTATCTTCTCGTGGATCATTGCCAACTCCTGTCAGTGTAGAACAGTAACATTTCAATCAGTGGCGCATTTGCTAGAATATAAAGATGAGCTTTGCAGTTTCCTTGAGTTTATTTTCTTCGGTCAAATTCTTCTATCCAGGATAGTAGTAACATCACCAACCTGCTCCATATGTCCAGTTACCATAATTCGAAGCTGGGTCATAATCCAATAAGCATGTTTCGAACCATTCTGCTCCCATTCGCCAATCAATTCCCATATCTCGGACAAGAAATGAGCAGACAATCTGCAGATAAGCAGTGAAAAAGTTGATGATTGAAAACTGATGGCCTAGTGTGTTCAGGGCTTCAAGCCCTGCACAATCATGTAATTGGATGTTGAAGGTTACCTGACGGCCACGGTTGGACATAAAACCAGTGGCTGAAAGCTCCCTCATGTTGGGAGTTGATGATTGAAAACCAATGGCCTAGTGTGTTCAGGGCTTGAAGCCCTGCACAATCATGTAATTGGATGTTGAAGGTTACCTGACGGCCACGGTTGGACATAAAACCAGTGGCTGAAAGCTCCCTCATGTTGGCATCAATTAGGGGGTACCTGGAATTTACCATGATGAAAATTCAGAAGAGATGATGAATGATAGTTCAAAGATACCAAAAGATTGACATTTTGGTGTATCCATTACCCAGTTCGACCATCTCTCCAGGATTCAAACAATGCTTGATCCGGACTCCACTTGGATACTACTTTCCTAGGACCTCCTACAACAACAACGTGTGACAGGATTATATTTCTCACCAGCCAAAACCAACTGTTTTCCCTGCTAAATGACCACCCATGCATTCTTTTCATGACAGTGATGAAGTCCAAATAGACCTATATCATCAAAAATCCATGAAAATTTATGACATGAGAGGCAACGTCATCAATAGCCCTTACCTATGTGGAAAATGGAGTTCCCATATTTCTTTGACAGAAATCTGAAGTAGTCTCTCCATATCAGCTCAAATAAAACCCTGCAACCATTGACACGTCAGGGAGACATTTAGATCTACACAGATCTTTGCGAGCATTGACATGCCTATACATGCGAATTTAGCATGCACTAGGGTATGATAGACACATCATAAATCGCATTCAGAACAATTGTTTAAAAGCATTATTATCACATTTATGTTTGACGGGGGTTTAGCTACACTTATATTCCATGGGGATCAGCTAAACTGTAGCCTGAGCAGTAAAACTTTATGAGAAGGCACACTAACCAGTATGTAGAATCATTCGCTACTCTTTGTTTCTCATACCTCTTTACCTGCATCATGACCGAACATAGATCATTAAATAAAGCATCAAGTTAATGATCGCTGCAGGAAATTGTTATTATTTTACCTCTTCACAAATATAACGTGGCGAAAGACTGCCAGAAGCAAGCCAAGGAGAAAACTTTGTGGAGTAGTCCGGACCTAACATGCCATTCCTGGTCTCTTTGTATACTTTCAACTGATCCTTTTTCCAGAAATATTCATGAACTCTTCCAAGGGCTGCATTCTCCCCTCCTATGAAATGCATTCCCTTCTCAGACTGCAGCAAGAAGAAACAGTACTGATAATTAGAGCTACCATAACACCTAATATATAAAATGGGCTAAAAAACAGAATGAGGTGGTTAGCTAAAGGGACCTACCTTTGTAACACTCAGACCTAGTGATTCCAGTCTTGGTATTGTTCCCCACCCTCCAATCTCATCTAGGCCAGAACTAGGGAGCGGCCCGAGTGATGGTGGCAACTTACTACAGTTCCGAACTGAGGACTTCGATTCAACAGCCTACCAATAGCATTGCATCCATATTAACGATCACACCTTTAAAAAAAAAAACACTTAGGCAAAGGAAGTCCCCCTACCTTTCTGAACTGCGTATACACGTCTGGCAAATTGTTCACAGTGAAAGGGAGATCATCGATGTGG
Source organism: Eragrostis tef (assembly GCA_000970635.1). Lineage (NCBI taxonomy): Eukaryota > Viridiplantae > Streptophyta > Magnoliopsida > Poales > Poaceae > Eragrostis > Eragrostis tef. The sequence continues at coordinate 36,446 of LAPY01002222.1, forward strand.
TACATTGTTGTTCCCCAGATGAGCTGCAATTTTGGACTCGGAGGCTTCTTCTGGTCTGATGCACCTCCTTGAGTGATAACAACGCGCTCCAAGCCCTTAGACACGAGGCGTTCAACTAGGAGCTCCTCGCTGCAGGTTTCCTTGTGAGCGTATACCTGAAGATGCACCGCTCATTATAATCTTTTAATTTTTTACTACAAGACCTCTTTAGATTTCCTATCGAGCTAAACTAGAATCTGCTCAGAGATATGATTGTGCAGAGGGACCTACAGAGTGTGCACCAACTGACTTTGCAATTGCAGGAAGAATTTCTTCAGGCTTGCCATGCCGGACGAGCAAGTCAAGACCTTTCTTCCTTAGATTTTGCTTCAGGTCTCCCAGACACTCTATCAAGAACTGTGCCCTCAATGCTGAATTGGTGATTAAATTGCACCCAAAAAAGAAATATGCATACATCAGCAAGATTTTTCAGTTAGGAATTGCCTGCATTTGGTTCTGAAGTGATAAGAAATGTTTGGTCCTGGTCTAACTCCAATCCAAAGGCAATAAGTAGCAAAGTAATGCAGCAGTGATCAGTCCTCACCTCCAGTTTTGGGAAATCCGAAGAAATGCGTGCTCCCCCCGAAAACCCGGGGATCGACGCAGTACACCGGCAGCACGGCCTCGGACGACGCCCACGCGCGAAGCAACGCATCATTATCAAGAACTCTGAGGTCGTTACGGAACCAGACGACGGCCACCCCGGCGCCACTCCTCCTCAGGTTCGGCGACGTGTGCCTCTGGAAGGCCGCCTCAGCCGCCGCGCCGGCCTCATCGGTGCCGATGGAGGGCACTGGCACCGCGGCGCCGCGCACCGGCCGGGACGAGGAGCTCGGGGCGGCAGCGCTCATGGCGAGGAAGCTGAGATTGGCAGGTGGATTGGAAAGGAGGAGGAATCGAGGACGGAGAGGAGAGGAGGGGGAGAGGAAGTGGAGCATTTCTTGGACTGGAACTTTAGACTTTTGAGAAGGGAGGAGGTGTTTTGCAAAATTGGAACGGGGAAAGGTGGAGGGAAAAGTGGGGAGCGTTGCCACGTGTTCCGATCTGAGTGGTGCTTCGTGGGCAAACGTGGGCCTAAGGAAACGGGTCATGGATTTTGTGGGTCACAGATGGACTAAGACAGGGGTCCCCACATGTCAGTGTACCATCTTAGGGATAAAAAGTTACTGTTAATATTTTCCAAGTAAAAGGAAGAAATTGTTGTTTGAGTTTCACAGGTAAATGCTGCAATGACCCAATTTTGTCAAACTAATGACAGTCAATTTTTTGATAGTTTGATCATGTGCAGATATGTAGTCCTTATTCATCTATTGTACATTGATGGATTTACAAAGTAGGAGTATATCTTATACTGGCTGAAAATAAGAAAACCAACAACTATGTTGTTTTATAATAAACCGTGCTCTGCTCGTGCATCTGCAAAATGGCTACATGAGTTAGATGGTCTAGTCATGACAAAGCCACACACATAGTAAAAATATCAAAAAATTTTTTTATCTTTCTCATTGAATCGTTAGCTGAGGAATTAACGCTGCCTGACCCTGAGCCTGGTCTCTGGCCTCCAGCATCTGCAGCGCCGGGTTGGGCTCGATGCACCACAGCGCCATGCGCGCGAACCGCTCCACCTTCTCCATGTCCTCCGCTCCGTCTTCCTGGCGGCCACCAGCTGCACCGCCCAAGCGAACAGCGTGACCATCTCGTCACCACCGTGTCCAAGGCCATCGGGCGCCACCTGGCACCTCCCGCAGCAGACCATCACGACGCCGAAGCTGTCGCACGTCCACGCGCGCGTCGCCGCGGAACCACTCGGTCGCGATGTACCCTCGGGTGCCCCTGACGTTGGTCACCGTGGCGTGCACCTGCTGGCTCTCCCCAGCAGCTTGGAGATGCCGAAGTCGGTGATCCTCGGGACGCCCCCGGCCGTCGAGGAGGACGTTGTCCGGCTTGATGTCGCAGTGGATGATCGGCGACGCGCAGCCGTCGTGGTGGTGAACTCCGCGTCCGCGCGCTTGGAGTTAGAGAAGAGCTTCCCCACGTGGCGCAGCATACGAGCGCGCCGTCGTGGTGGTGAACTCCCCGTCCGCGCGCAGCATACGAGCGCGCCGTCGGCCGTGACGCTGAGCACGGACCGCCACGTGGCCACGGGCGTGTCGCCGGAGGGCGAGCGAGTGCTTCGCGAACCACACCGGCCACGGACCGCGGGTCGGAGGAGTCGTCGTCGCCGGGAGGGACTT
>LAPY01002222.1:39363-65920 GCA_000970635.1 Eragrostis tef
CGCGCGGCCACCGGCGAACGATCGAGCCACCAGGAGGTGGAGGAGGAGCACGGCGAGGATGCCGGGAACGAGGCGGCCGAGACGTGCGAAGCAGTGCAGATAATTTAACCGGCAGTAATCCTGAAGTATTTTTTGTGTAGACGGTGTGATCTGTACAAATTTTCACTTCAAGTGTGACATCCGATCAAGTTGCAGCCTCGACGAGGTTGAACGCTTGCCGCGCCGGGCGATGGCATGGCACAGCGCAGGCAGGGGAGACGCAACACCCGAACCAGGGGTGGTCGTCATTTGAAATAGCGACCGCCCCCGGGGTCATTCTGACCGCCCGATCTATTTCCTGCGGGCAGGATACGCGCGCCTGGCAGTCGAGCGACGGCCCACGTGCTCCCTTGCGGCCCACTGGGGTCGCCTCTGGCCCAGCAATCTTACCCGAACGTCTCCGCTCCGCACCGACGTGGGCCGTGGGCGCACGCACGGCTCGCCGGCGATCGGACGTCCTGTGTTGTTGTGGACGGATCGTCTCGTCTCGTAGCTTTCCTTCCATGTCGTACCGTGCGATCGAGGATCATTCCTGCCCGGTGTAAAGCTAGCATGGCCCGCGCGGCGGCCGGTCAAGGACGTTCCGGGGTTGTCGACGACGGTGGAAGGGTCCCTGGTCATTGGCGATCGCACGTCTCACAGACACAGGTCACGCATGACGCAGGCGGCCGCATTCCCGAGCAGGCGGGCACAATGAAGTGCTGTGCCGTGCCGGTGGTAGTTGAGCGCGGGCGTGTCGTGCACTCGTCAGGAGTGAGGACGCGACCCAATCAAGTGCGCGGCGTCCTTGATCAAGGAGGGCGGCACGCCTCTCAGCAACGGTAACCCCACCAGCCAAGCTGCCGAACGTGTCGTCAGTCTCTTCCCGCGGTGGCGGACAGTCTGGTTGATCTCTAGTGTAGAGCCTGGGCAGCCTCCTTGAATCACAACAAGATCATTCAGATGTAAAATCTCGTGGATAAATGTTTGGTCGCAAAGACTTGCTCATTGGTCGCTCTGGAACAGGCCATGTCAATCCTCATGAACCACCCTGTTGTTTTATAAACGGTAACTACTTATAGCTGAAAATAAGAAAAGACCAACAACGCCGGATGCAGTGCCCCCAAGGGGTCCACTCGACACTTTGGACTGTTGGACATAAGAAAGAACTAATGTATATAACTGTAAGAAAATGTGAATTAAGAATTACAAAGTTATGTGGTACTATTCTTATCTCTGTGTCTACAAAGAATGAATCATATAATAACAGTCTGACAAAATTCTGTTCTCCGATACAGTAACCGACGAGGAGGTAGGGGGTGAAACACTAATGAAAACATACATAAATCACACTAAAATTACAATGAGGGCAGTGTCCTTCTGTAAATATGGCTGCAGCTCTTCCCCGGGACCGAGAGCTCCAAGCCGTCGCAGTTGTTGCAGTGGTAATCGGTGTCTTCAGGCCCCATATTTTTGTTAAGTATGGATTTCACAATTTACATAAACAGGGGAAAAAAACTTGTCGGTGTTTAAGGCTTGGGATCATATGCACAAGGCAAAGAATCAGGTTGGACTCAAATAGTGTAACTGGTAAATAGTTTCAGTAGGTTGTCAAGAGCTTCAGGGTTGAACTTCCTGGCGAAAAGATAGCATGGTCTCTTTGATCCATTCCACAAACATGGCTTCTGCATCATAAGCTTCTGCAATAGAAACATAGCAGACCAACAATCAGTGGTGGTTAGATTTCACTGTTTCATTGATGCGAAGTACATTCTAGGAGTTCAATCTACTACACGAACAATTTATAAAGTTGTCCTCAACAGCCAGTAATAAAGATAAATTGACGTGCTCACCTTGTCATCACTTGTTACATGGAAGTTCTCATCAATAGCCTGTACAACATAAATGTACATCAAATTATATGGGCATGTCGACCATGTGGTAGACGAAAAACTCATGGCTATGGAAAAACATACTGTTAAGTTCTTTACGAGATCGTAGGTGACATCAGCGGCTTTGTATGACCTTGGATGCCATTTTCCCTCAGACCAATCAACATGTGTGACCGACCAATTAGCAATTCCACCAGGATCTACCATCTGAAGTTAAGACACCATTTAGCAAGCAAGCCAAGGAAACAAAAGCTAAATGTCAGTTCAATATATTATGAGTACTGACATTGAACAGTGTTGGCAAATAATGCTCGTCTGCAATGCAGTTGCGCCCTTCTGCTGGCTGCAAATCAGAGGAAATGTCATTGCCTTGTCAAAAATAGGCCTACCAGAAAAGTATCTGTGAAAACTGGAAAAAAATTATGAGCAATTGTTCAGACTTGATAAATGAGGACTGGTACAAGCTCAATTGGTCAAATGTATTGACCCAATCAGGTTGGTCGAAGGATCATTGCAGAGAACAAAATTTCTTTCCAGAAAGGTTCAACTCTTCTCCCACAGTTTCTTCAGGCTTAGTTTGTGAGATAATTTTCAGGGATTGGTTGAAGTTTTTTGCATTTTTACGAATCACAGAGGTATTTCTCTATCCAAAAAGGGCCTTGAGGTAGTGGCCACATTTCTGTATTAAAATTTCTCTATCACAACAGTAGTTTTCATGTTACATATTGATCTCACCATCAACAGTACAGTGCAACCCGTATTGTATAAATGTTTCCTGTTGAAATGCTTGGTATATTGACTAAAGAATTAAAGATATTAACACCATGAAATACCTTGCAATATAGCTTGAACTTCTTGTAGTAAAGGTTGTCTGCCAGAATCAATAAAGCATGTCTCCTTGTAACTGCAAACCACTGTAAGAACAGCACATTACATGGCATTTAAGATCACATTTCAGTAGTCAACCATTCAGTTCTGAACACGTCACTTTTTATGTTTCTGACAAATGATATAAAATGAATAAAATACCTGAGCACCCTTTCTAAAGTCCCTCTGCTCTATTTCAGGAAGCATCTCAGGAGAATACCTTCCACTGCCATGTGGACCTGGATCCTTGAAACTGGAAAAATGAAAACAACGGTAGACAAATCAAAATGATGGGATACGAGCATCTTCAGATACGAAACAAAAGAAAAAAAGGAACTACTAACAATAATTGTGGCATGAAGCACAAAGTCACAGGCCAGTACCACATGTTTCAATCACTCCCCTTAATTTCTCATATTTTTCAAACGAATTTGAAATATAAGTATAGTGTTCTTACCAATCGATGAAGCTAACATTTGTTCCCATCAGATAGTTGTATACATAATCAAATGAATGAAGCGGAACACAGCTGTGAAATGAAGCAAAGATGGATTAAATATAGAGAATAAAGTATCAAAAAGAGTCACATAGTCAGAATCCTAACCTGTCAGAAAGCAAGACAAAAAATTGATTATCCACATCTTCCAATGCGTTTGCTAATAGTCTCTTTTCGGCATCAACCATTGAAATCAATCCCCATACTACCTGCATAACGAATACATACTCAGCTGAGATTTGATAACAAACAAATTATAACATAACACAAGGCAATAATCCACTAGCAGATAACACAACTAAATATGTCCAAGGATAAGAATCCCTTTAGTTTGAGGGCAGATTCAAATTCAACAATTAACAGTGGTATAAATCTTTCTAGTAGCGGTTTCGGTAGAAAAACGAGACCTCCTGTTGCCGTGTGCCTTTTATAATAGTATTGCCCAAAAATCATACTAAAACTCTTTTATGGAGGCAATCCTTAACATGTTACGTTCGCGTGTTCAATGTACCTATGACTGAAGCGTGTAACTGTTGTTTAGCCATTGCTCACTACTGCTACATTGATTTAAACTCCCTAGTAAAAAAACTAAATTTGTGATGGCACCTAAGATGTACCACTTAGCCATCAACACATTCATTGTTTATCACTGAGAGAAAATGTATGAGACACAGAGGGAAGTTGTTACCGCGTCACTGTGAATATCACGACCAACAAACAAAGAACTAGAATGAACAGGCTTTTCACGTGATGCATGCACATAGATCGAATATCTTCCCTCCTGTCCCTGTTTAGAAAATTCAGAGTGTATTGGTCAATTGTCATGCTTCAAAAATGCGTAGTGCAAAACAGCAATGAACATTGGCAACTAAGTTGTTTCCCAGGAACCAAGCAGGTTGGCTATACATCTACATGGAGAAAGGTTGCTGATGTCTTGCAGTTAAAAAAAAATGCGAAGACCCTTAAAAGGTTTATACTCCAGACCAACCTCTAAAAACTTCTCCCACAATTTCTCGAAGGGCAGTGATCCAGGTGTCAAGAACATAAAAGCGATCTTTGGAGTCTTTGACACAGGCATTGGCATTGCAAGGATATCCCTAATAACTACAGATGAAATAATCTCCTCATCTGTCCGCTCCCGTCGGCCCATAGTAGGAAGCCAATCCTTGAAAGGAGTACATACACTTGAACCAAAGAGGTAGCATTGAGAGTAGCGCCGTGGTGGGTACACATAAGCCCCAATCAATATGAAACAAACCATGGACAGGAGTATGATTATCCACTTGGGTTTCCTTGCAGCAGCGCGGTGGCGCTGAGGCACCATGACGGTCATGTCCTTGCTGCCCCCACTGATAAACTTCTGGGAGTTATATTCCCTCTGTGTCTTCAGAGCATTATCACCATCAAAATCTGGCTATACAAAATGGCCAACCAGGCTTCAATAAAATTTCAGGCAACTGATACTTTCCTGCATTTTAAATACAAGGTAAGCAGAGCATCAACCCGTGTATCCACTTATGTCACTATGCGATAAAGCAACAATCAAGAATGCCCCTACATGCATCTCTTGCGATAAGCAACAAAACAGTTCTCCAATTTTGTCCTAAGAACAATCATCCCACTGCGGTATGCACATGTCTGATCTAGCATATAATCCAATGAACCACCTACGCACCTAGTATGCTAATTCAATCATGGTCTATCCTGAAATGAAGATGCAACTTACTAAGATTAGACAAACACCATTAAGCTGAGCACTTCAAAGATCCAAGGTTCTTAAGCTTGTCGTGTAATTATGCCAAAGTAGGTGATCTACATGTCCAAATCAGGCGACTTCCACAAAAGACAGCGGTTGAGCCCACGGGGCGGGTCACGAAAAGTCAAGCTCTGACCAAATCAAACCAAACCACCCCATACCAATCGCATTAGCGTCTCGATCCAGTCACCGCTACCACAACCAACCAACACAAGCAAAATCAAAGTCAGCACTAAAATTCGTTCGTAACTATCACGTAAAAAATCGAAACTTTACATCCAAACCAGCAGCAAAAACACGCCAAATCGCACGGAAAGCCCCGAGCTTTCCAGCGACAGCAACAGAGCCCAATGCGGGGAGCAGTCGAGCAGGCCGGGAGCTGGAAACACAGCACAAATGGCACGAACCTGGTACCCGATTGGAGCGCGCGGCAAGGGGTTGACGCCGCCCTTGAGCTCAGCGTCGCCGGCGGCGGAGGGGATCTGGGCAGTTGAGCCTCCGGAGATCGGATTCACGGGCGGGACCGTGGAGCTGGAGCTGACGAGACAACGAGGGAGGAGATGAGGCGGTGGTATAAACAAAAGGATTAATTAAGCTGGAAATGGCACTAGTAATCTTTGGTTAAGGGGCTGGAAGCTGGAACGGAGGCAGGCTGCAAGAAGCGAAGAGAGGACGGAGCAAGTGTGGGGGCTTGCAAAAATTTGGATTAAGTAAAGCCGGGCGTGTACTTTTGCGCCTGGGACCCCGCAAACTTTCTCTTTTGGAGCCCCGGTGGATTAGAATTTGGTATCCTAGTGTTTCGCATCAAGGTTTCTAGATTAGTGATTGTTTGTGCAAGTGTCGACTATTGAATTATAAAGGTCGTATGTCAGGGCAACGCTTTCAGATCAACCATGCCCCAACATTCTACACAGATTTTTCAGGCACATACGGTCAAAAGAAAAAAAAATAAAAGTTGTCTCTTGTTGACCGTGTATTTTTCCAATAATACAGTGAAAGAGCATAAGGTTGACTGTTACCTAAGCGGGGTTTCAAATTCTATGATTTACCTCTATTTATTCTTCCAGGTACAATTGTCCAGGAGAATGTTATCCTCGAACTGTGTACTCGAGGCACTAGAAAACGTTGCTCAGGGTTCAAAAGAGAACAACCTTTCACGAATCCTCAAACATGTGCAGGCCGATTCCAGGTACACGAATCGCAGGCACTGAAGAATATTCGCACGACGCCAAGAGAAACAACCTTTGACCAGTTACGGATCACCAGAAAAAGAGAAACAAAAATGCCTAGATCTACCTAGTAGTAAGAATGCTATTCAGAAAAAAGGGAATAGCTAAAAAAATGCTAAATTTGGATGTGTGGAACATCCCAACATTAGCAGAAAACGAAAGTGGTTTCAGACTGTTCCATATAAAACATAAGCATCCAAACAAGCACGATGTAGATGGAGACAAAATTAGGTGGGCTGGCCATGCGGTGGGTGGGACATGGCTGCTTCCATCTCTGCCTTCCAACGCGTCCAAGAGGATATCATGCATCGGCATGCTTCCGAAGTCTCAATGGTAATGCAGATATACTTGTCTGGTGTAAATAAATAAATAAAAAAAATTCGTCCTATGAAAACTGTTATCTTATTTCGTAAGAGAAGGGATTAAGGATATAGTTCTTTTTACATATTGTTTACACGAGCTATTCTCTTTTGAAAGACAGGGAAATCATATGCTCATGATCCATTTCATGTTTTTGCCGGACAGTTTCGTCCCATTCTCGCAGTTTCAGCCCATTCCATCCACTGAACCGAAAATCAGTGTCGTAGTAGTCAGTACATAGTTCATAAAGAGAACATGTGAAATTCATGCCAAGGAAGTAATAAAACTTAATGTTCGTTGGTGATGGTATAGAAACTTCACAAACATATGATAATCCATTTTATTGATGTTCAAACAGATGGCCCTCGTCTTATTGAACTATTAACATGTCTAACTGTATCTTACAATGACAATGGTACATCAATGTAATGTGTCTGTCGACCAGGGAAGGCCAAACAATGAACTTATGAAGGAAAAAAAAACGCTGTGCATGTGCAGGGAAATCGGATACGATAATTAACATCTACAACCTCAGGCCTTGCAAAACAAATTGCCCCACTAACTGTTCGGAGCATTTGGTCGCATTATTGTTTATATATGAGATATACAATATTCACCGAGCTTCATCTTCTAGGTTGCGGAATCCGGCAGTAAGGTCATCATATAACTTTTGGAATTTTGCAACAAGAGCCTCTTCACCTTCTGCAGGATCCTCGAATTTCTGGGAGCTGCTCATTAGAGGGATAATGATTAGCAGTTAGACCATGATCAGTAAGTATCGTTTTGAGTACACAACCGAAGACTTACACTAGGCGGTAGAAAAGATCACCCAGACGCTGCTTTATAACACTGTAGGTTATCTTTTGTCCATCAGCATTAGCAGCTCGTTCCACAGCCTGCAAAGATTAACAAGAGAAGTTCTTTCTACTCAGATATAACGAGAAGTCGGTTTTTTTCCATCCTCCATATATGAATTCAGATAAACTACATTCACATTCTACTGAACAATAAAATTACAGTAGATGCATTGTCCAATATAAAACAGTTTCTCAATCCAGGTACTATGCAGAAATCACATTATATATGAACCGTTAATGACACGGACCAATGAGCCCAAATCTCATATAAAGCAATATCAAAATTTTCAGGTCAAATGGATAACCTTTCCAGTGCCATTAAATGAACAAGCATTCTTCAGATCTATGCTTCAAAGTTCAAAACCTAAGCTGATTGCGCTAGTGCAACACATGATGGACGAACAGAAAGGTTATGATAACAGGTATTACCTGGTTCGCTAAAGTATTGAAGTGAATAATGTTGCGCATCATCCAAACAGATTTGTAGAATGGGCAAAACTTGTCATATCTGTTAGATATGTAGAATCATGGTCAGAATCAACAAGGTTGTGAATTTAAAAGACAAGCCATCTGGCAATCCAAATGGATCAGAGTATCAGACTGATTAGGGTACCACTCACGGTGTAAATGCATTTTGTGCCAAATAATCTTCCCTAAGAAGCTTGGCTGTCTCCAGTGTAATCTTGTCAGTTTCTGCCAGTGCGTCTTTACCAACAAGCTGACATTTGGTGAAAACATCAGTCCAAATGAAGGCCGGGCAAGCCAGCAGTTATGGTTAAGCATGGAACATAAGGGCCAATTCAACTTTTATATTGAAGTTTCGGCACATTCAACTTTTATATTGAATTATGCAAAAAGATCATGCAACAAATTACTTATTTAAGATCAACTATCGCTACTGTCATAATTCAGAAATAGATCCCAACATCATAAAACACATCATTGAGTTGAACAATAGCATGCAGCAATGCCAGATGTACCCCTATACCCCATGTTTCAGCCTCAATGTATTGCCTTCAGCCTTTCCATTGATTCCAAAAAAAAAAAGGATATAACAACAAAATCTTGGAATGCGATCCATGGCAAGATTAGTACTCCCTCCGTCCCAGAATACTTGGCATTCTAGCCTCACCCAGTTTTCCCAAAATACTTGGCATTCTCACTTCCCGAGACACATTTCTCTCTTCCCAATACACCTTTATCTCTATCTCTCTCCTCCATGTTTCCTGCGCACCTATTTTGTTCCTCCTTCTTAATCTCCGTGCCCAGGGCTAGGATGCCAACTATATTGGGATGGAGGGAGTACAAGGTTTCGAAGAATACCTGGACGATTTCATTTAGGTCATCCTCCCTCTGCAATACTTCACGTGCCTTTGTTCTAATTTCGATAAAGTCCGGATCAAATTTTTCATAGAAAGATTCCAGAGCCTACAATGCAGAATATAGCATGTCAATATAACCCGCTCGAGGAAACATGAAGAAACAGCATTGCAAATGACATGGTACACTCATATATAGAGCAAATCCAGCAGTAAGATGAAAGATATATTATGCATACACTTCCGCATCCAAATATAAAGGCGAATGCATCAACAGAAATAAAAAAAATTAGAAAAAAAAATATCAATAACTAAACTCAAATTGTCAATATCACAGGCCTTACTTCAAATTGCAAAGAAGATAGCACTAAATCAACTTATCAATATTTAGAAGACTGAGTTCCAGCAAACCAAACCAGTTTAGTCATGACTTTAGCTAACTCATAGAAACACCATCATGCATTGTCTGGAACTCATGTGCTCAAGGGGCTAAATATATATGGGGATCTGGACAATCTTTGCTACTTATTTCTTCTTTTCTCTCTCTTTTCGCGATTTGTCACATAGAATTTACAGAGGATTTTATATGAGCATCCTAAGAAAGTTAAGAAATTACCTTTGAGTATTTTGAGTAGGAAATAAGCCAATTTACGGATGGGAAATGCTTTCTTTGGGCCAGTTTCTTATCCAACCCCCAGAAGACCTGCAATCAAGATTAGTTACATACCAAAGCAATGAAGATGCTGTCAGAAGGTCGGGCCTATGGTCTAGAAGTTTTCTTACCTGAACGATACTAAGGGTTGCAGAGGTAACAGGATCTGAGAAATCACCACCAGGAGGAGAGACGGCACCAACAATTGTAACACTTCCCGTCCGATCTGGACTGCCCAGACATTTCACCTTACCGGCACGCTCATAAAACGATGCCAAACGTGCAGCCAAATATGCAGGGTAACCACTATCTGCAGGCATTTCGGCCTGGAGAACATTGACCACAACATTAGTATTAGAAAATGCAATATTTTGTTAACAGTAATGCTAGATCAGGACAATGGAATAGAATTAAAGCCAGTGGTGAATCATGTCCTCAACAAACTTATGAAAGCATTAAGCCATTGTGAATAGACTTTTGTTAAGCATAGTATACAGCAAAAGGAGAACAGCAAAGGAAGGTAAGAAACATACCAGACGTCCTGAAATTTCACGCAATGCTTCTGCCCACCGGGAAGTGGAATCAGCCATCATACTGACATTATAGCCCATGTCACGGAAATATTCAGCAATTGTAATTCCTGTGGGTCAAAGAATGAAACAGAATATGATTGTTTTGTTGATGCAAAACGTGAGCGTCAGCGTCAGCTATTTGTTTTAACATGTTAGCAGGAAGATTGACAAGTTTGAACCACTTAAATGCCCTTAATTTTTTTTATAAGTGAACGCCCTTAAATTTTTTTTTAAGTGAATGCCCTTAATTTCCCCTAGAAGAACTAGGGCTCTAGGCTACCAAGATCCGAACACAAACTAAAGTATTAAAATACAACATAGCTGTGGGATACCACCAGATGCCTATATGTGCCTGTTCTTGGTGCTTCACATTTTTGTTATATAGTTTTTTCTTAATCTCCAGACACACTAGAAATTTAGGACTTATACAATAATAAGCAGTATGTACATATGAGTCGCCGATTGATGATAGGTAAAAAAATAGGCTAACTACAAGCTTGCGCCAATGCTAAATTTATAATGATAGGTAGACATCTATTGCTGTGGAAAGAAAAACAATATGGTCCATAAAATGATCCATTCAGGGCAAGCCATGGTGTTGCATCAGTGTGTTCTCAAAAACAACTCAAGCCTGTAAAAGTTGGGATAATTGCCCTCACCCACTCGAGTGGAGACCATCTCCCAAACCCCATCAGTAAAACTGCTTTCTCCCCAATACCACTTGCGAACGCGTCCGCCACTCTGAAACACCAAAACGGCCCTCATCCCGCTTTTGTGTACCGAGAATGCCCCTCATCCTCCGCTGAAACAAATTGAACCAAATCGAGCTCGAAACAAATCTCGTGCAGGAGACGCCGCGCAGCCGACGATAGCGCCAGTGGGCGACGACGGCCGCACCCCCGTCACGCGCGTCCCCGTAATGGAGCCGCAGCAGGGGAGCCACACCTGCCTGCCGCAAACGCGCGAAGCTGTCCCTGACGCGTCCTGCAGCGCGTGCGACAGCTGATGCGTGCTTGCTTGTGCTGCTGCTGCTTGCCTGGTTGATTGCTTGCTTGTGCGTGCTTGCCATCTTGCTTGCATGTGGAGCTTCGAGCTTAACGAGAGGTTGCGGAGGCAGGGCAACACATGGTGCTGGACCGGGGCGGTGAAGAATACCAAAGCTAGCTTGCGAGATGATGCACGATAGCACATGGCACTGATGCAGCGTTGGAAGACGGCTTCCACTACATCTGCGCTTGGCCAGGCTCTTAGCCGTCGCCGCCAATCGAGGAGGTCTGTTGGGGCTGCGCAGTGCGATTGGGCTGCTGGGGTGGCAAGCTCCGCTGCTCGCTGGAGTCGGAGGACAGGAGGTGGCCGTGCGCGCGCAGGTGATCCCCCTGCCGCGACGGTGAGCCGCCCGGCTCGGCCCCCAGCGCATGGCCGCCCGGCCGGCGGCGAGTTCCTCTCCCACCGCGAGCAAGATTTTGGTTCTGAAGGTCACGGGCAGGCAGGGGCACACTTAGGGATGGTGTTGAGGAGATATTGTCTTTACTGATGGGGTTTGGGAGATGGCTCCCCTTACCCATGGTACCAGGGCAATTGGCCCGTAAAAGTTGCATATGAATGCCAAAAGATAAGTGTATATGTGTTACCTGTATAAATGGATGCTTCCCGAGCAGCAACAGGCATGTTGGAGGTGTTAGCCACAAGAGTTGTTCTTTTCATGACTGATTCTTCACGTCCATCGGGCAATGTCATTGTCAATTGTGGGAAGTCCATAAGGACCTCAGCCATCTCATTTCCTCTTTCCCCACAGCCCACGTAAACCACAGCTTCTGAATTGGAATACTGTATAAGGTATTTAGGTCAGCAAAAGGTGTGGGATTAAGGCAATAAACAGGCGAAAGTAGGAGAACACAATATTTCCAAAACAAGTGTTGAATAGTAGTACCTTTGAAAGTGCCTGACTAATGACAGTTTTTCCGCAACCAAATGCTCCAGGAATAGCACATGTCCCTCCAAGCACCGAGGGAAACAGTGCATCAAGCACACGCTGGAGCCAATTCACAGTACATGTGAGATACACCATGATTTACTTTGAGCAGGAGAGAAGAAGAATTATTTTGCAATGTTTAGACATTCAACAATTGAATCTTCACACTAAAGAAGGTATTGGTGGCTAGCTCCATAAACCTGTCCTGTTAGGAGAGGCGTATCTGCAGCAAGCTTTGACGAAACAGGCCTTGGTGATCGCACAGGCCATGTCTGTGGAACACAATTTTGACGATCATTCAAATATTCAATAACTATGGAACGCTAAGACTTAACAAACGGGGAAAAAAGCTTTACCTGGAGCATAGTAAATTGCTTTTTGATGCCCTGAAATTCCAATTCCAGTACTGTATCCTGCATTTAAAGAAGTAGCCAATAGGGCTAAAATAAGCTTAATCATAGAAAAAGTGAAGCAGTAAAGCAGCAGGCCTCTGTGTAATATCTACTAACCTGCAAACTGTATTGACCAGCTGGGGCAATGTAGCTTATTTTCCCCATAGAGCCAGGTGGAAGGGCAACATGGTGTTGCATCAGTGTGTTCTCAAATACAGTCTGCACGAGTCAATGCAGAAGTGTGTATGTTAACAACAGGCTTCCATGGATAGCAAAACAAAACTTCAGGAAGATAGTAAATAAATTATAAAAAAAAAGGAAAATTGGCATCTTTCTCACTCACAGCATACAGATCTCCACCTGTGATGGCATCTCCAACAGCTGAAACAAATGACTAAAATTAGTGATTTTCCCTAACAGCGCAAAACTTGAAAAAGAGGTAAAAAATAATAATCTTCCCTTGCAGGAAAGCACTTGAAAAGAGGTATAGTGACATAAAGCTAGTGTTCTTTACTCTTTAGAATGTTTGCACAGTACCTAGCTTCTTTGGCTCAAATTCCCACTGCTGATCTTTGTCAAGGGCAGGGACTGATACACCACGTGGTATGTACACATCCCCTGATTTGATTGCAATTGTTTTTAGAGGACGCTGCAAAAGGACAATAGAAGAGGCCATATCATCAGAACACTTGAAAAGTGGTATTCGGACTAAACTAGTAAATCATTGCTGGTTACGTGTAATTACCTGAATTCCATCAAAAATGTTTCCCAGAATGCCAGGCCCCAATTCAACTGAGAGAGGCTGCATGAAAATAGTCATCCATCACACACCTAAGAGATAAAAACAAGAAACCTACACAAATGCATAGAGAAATCAACAGACATATACCTTTCTTGTTCTCAATACTGGGTCATTGACCATCAGCCCAGCTGTTTCCTCATAAACTGCAAAAAGTTATATTACATTTGTGTAATCAATATCGTACAGTTTCTCAGTTAAGAAAAAAATCAACAACAGTATTCTCGACCCAAAAATAAACATGGCCATATGGATTGGAATCTCTCTACAATACCTTGGATTGTAGCTGAGTCACCCTCAAGACGAATAATTTCACCAATGAGGTTGTCATGACCAACACGAACAAGTTCATACATGGCAGCACCACCCATTCCATCAGCCACAACCACAGGTCCAGAGACCTACAAGAAGACAACATCATAAGTGACTGCGGTACAGGCTAATGATCAGAACACCACTTAAACCTGACTAAACCCCAACTTCAATTGCTCGGTTGCATAAACCTACGCATTGGAGCCAATTTCATGATGAAAAACAACTCGATCAGGTTTGCTCCCTCCCTCCCCTTCAACCACCACCACATACTCTGGCTAACTGAAAACACCACTGCAGTCAACACTCAAACAACATGCCACCAATCTACACAGATAAACAGCACCTCTCGCGATTCAACACCATCAGAACCCTTGTTTAACCCACCCAATCAACGAATCGCCGGTCAATTGAACTCGACCAATAGATTCTCAGAAAAGTTGGGCCAAGTACGGGCACCACAGGTCCAGAGACCTACAAGAAGACATGAGACGCAGATACATCATAAGCGACTGCGGTACAGGCTAATGGTCAGAACACCACTTAAACCTGACTAAACCCCAACTTCAATTGCTCGGTTGCATAAACCTACGCATTGGAGCCAATTTCATGATGAAAAACAACTCGATCAGGTTTGCTCCCTCCCTCCCCTTCAACCACCACCACATACTCTGGCTAACTGAAAACACCACTGCAGTCAACACTCAAACAACATGCCACCAATCTACACAGATAAACAGCACCTCTCGCGATTCAACACCATCAGAACCCTTGTTTAACCCACCCAATCAACGAATCGCCGGTCAATTGAACTCGACCAATAGATTCTCAGAAAAGTTGGGCCAAGTACGGGCAGAACATTCCCGCACTAAGGTACTCTGATGATCGCGACAGCACTCTAATCGCCACCGAAAGGACCGCGAAAGTTCCGTGATCTAGAACCAACCTAATAGGATATCGGATGTGCACAGCAGATGATCTCGTATGATTCATATCACAAGAACGAGAAGGGTCGAGTGATCCAGTGACGAGCGGAAGAAGAGGAGGGAGACCAGGAGGCAAACCTTGCGGACGTATCCATACTCGCTCTCCTTCTCGCTGTCCTCAAAGGTCGTGATGCGATCGCCGAACGCCATAGTCGCCGCCGGCTAGGAGTCGTCGGCCGGCGACGGATCGAGCAAGAAAGAGAGAGGGACAGAGATGTCGCACTCGATCTAGGCTGTGCTGTGGTGTGGGGGCAGCGATGGAGAAGGGGGCCACGATTGCAGAGCGGATTATTTCTTCCTTTTTCTTCCCGGATTAAATAAGAATTTAAACGGGTGCATTATTGTGTTTCATGATTGAAAAACATTTTCCTACGGGTACTCTGATGCTGCTGGAATGGTTGAGTCAGACACTGACATGTGGGGACATGCTATAAATAATATGGTTTGCTTTTGATATTTATTTTGCGTGTGTCTCCTGACTGAGATTTGTTAATCTCTCACTCACCCTTTTCAATCGTGGGATGTTGATCCGATTATTCAGATTTTTCAATCACTTGTGTCAAAAAAATATTTAATAAAAGAAAAAAATATTTTATCTAAAAATTAATTGTTCCAGCAGTACAATTTCATTCTTCCAACATTATTGTCTTATTTTTAGTGTTCCAAAAATGTGACTGAGAGATTTAGTTGAAGGAGCCCATGGAAAGCGAGGGCTAGTTTCACCATGAATGTTTTGAATATAACAAAACTCCTAATACATAAGACTTTTTAGAAGAATCACATTGCATTGAATTCAATGGATCAATCTAATTTTTTTGAAATATAACAAAACTCTTAATACATGAGACTTTTTAGAAGAATCATATCGCATTGAATCTATATATCCTATATAAACGCAACCTACTAACAATCACTAATTGCTATAAAGCTTAATTCTCATGCTTTCACGTCATCTAAATTTTTCACACCGTCAGATCTAGACAAAGTCTCTCATCCTGTCCGTCATTTCCTTTTGTCTTCTCCCTCAAACGTTCAACGAAAACAAGCAGTCAAGATCGGCAATACAGTGGTTGTGCTAATGGTAACTTACTGTCCTCATTAAGTTCTCAGCTCCTCCATTTCCACCCAGATGTTAAATGTCTCCTTGATTTAGCTCTACGCCTCATGCGCAGAATGTTTCAGGCTGAATAACTACTCCATGATATCACTGCTATTAAGTCTGAGTCTATCGTTACTGTGCTGTTTTAATCTCCCCCATACAATTCAGCATTATAGCTCATCAAAACAACCTTTGCCATTCCCTCTCGGTTCAGCACAGTCGCACATCAATCTATAAATAGCGACCTCCTTATTTTTCTACTAATCAGTTCCCCTCGCCCAATTACATGCAAGCAGTAGGTTACTGTGCATAGGGGTGGGCAAAAAAATCAAGACCGAAAAAACGTAACCGAAAAGCCCGAGACCGAGACCGGAAAAACTGAATTTTTGGGTTTCAGGCACGAGTTCGGGTTTAGGTGTTGGGTAACCGATCTATTTTTCTCGGTTTCGGGTAGCACACTCGGGTACCCATTTATCCGAGTAACCGAACTTGGGCTGTTATTGTACTGGCCCATTTTGTATTTTTGCAGGCCGTAGCCCACACATGTGAGAGGTTCGCATCCGTTATTTTGCTTCCGTAGGCCTTCGTGCCTTGACCTTTGAATCGCCATCCCTCACGCAGCAGCGCCGCCACTGCCGCCCGACGGAGCCGCACCACCGACGCCTGGAGCCCGTGGAACTGCGCCACCGCCACCCACCACTTTCCCTCGACCACCGTGCATCTGCACACCCGTTAGATCACGACCACGCCTCGGGCCCTCGATAGCTCGGCCCCAACAAGACTCGGCTAGCCCGCTGCTAGATCGGCCTCGACCGGCAACTGCGCCATGCCGCCGTGCTAGTTCTTACGATCCCGTACGCAACCTCGGGCGCTTCGGTTGTAACCGAGGACTGAACCGAAAGTTCGGGTTACCCGGTCATCGGTCTTTCAAAGTTTTTCTTCTAATTCGGTTAACATTTTTTAATGACCGAATTTTCCAAAAACCGAACTACCCGGACCGAAATCTCGGTTATAACCGAATGCCCAGGCCTAATTGTGCACTCTTATTTCTAATCTATGTATAAACGCAACCTACTAACAATCACTAATTGCTATAAAGTTTGATTCTCATGCTTCCACGTCATCTAAATTTTTCACACCGTCAGATCTAAACAAAGTCTCGCATCCTGTCCGTCATTTCCTTTTGTCTTCTCCCTCAAATGTTCAACGAAAACAAGCAGTCAAGATCGGCAATACAGTGGTTGTGCTAATGGTAACTTACTGTCCTCATTAAGTTCTCAGCTCCTCCATTTCCACCCAGATGTTAAATGTCTCCTTGATTTAGCTCTACGCCTCATGCGCAGAATGTTTCAGGCCATGTTTGGTTGAGCTAAAAGTTGCTTTTGCTTGCAAAAAAAAGTCAAAACTGTAACCAAAGAGGGTGCTGAAATCTGGGTACTTGACACGAAAGCAGCTTTCTCGCAAGCAAAATTTCTCAGCACCTCGCCCCTTGCTGTGAGCGGCTGAGGCTGCCTAGATTTCTAGAAAATTACCCGCCTGCCATCCATTAGTTACGTAACGATTCGTTTATTTTTTTCTCCTGACTCCCCATCGTCCTCCTCCACGAGCGCACCTCGACAGAACTGGTGGTGGCGCTAGGGTTCCCAATGGCCGCCGCCCTTCCTCTCCCCTGCGCCCGCCCCTGCGCCCTCCCCTGCTCGACCCGGTGTGGCCCGCCATTCCTCTTCCTTAGCGCCCTCCCCTGCTCGACTCGATTGTGGGCGCTCAGATCTAGGCGTCCCAAAGTCCGCCGCCGCTTCCCTGCGCCCTCCCCTGCTTGAAGGAAGGAAGCCGTCTCCAGGTCTGCAAGTACTAGACCCGGCCGCACCCTGCTTGGCCAGGTAACACCCTACCCTCTTCTAACAATTCGAGTTGAATTGGTTTCAGAATTGCACTGATGTTGGGCAAATGGAATTGCACCATGAATTAATTTTGTTTATGCTGCCACAATTAGAAAATGGAGTGGACTTGATATTCAGAATCAATTGTAGACTTTTGGTCTGTTCACGTGTAGATTAGTGATGATGTTCTTGTTACTGATTGCGCATATATTGAGACATCAATTACTTGTGATAATGGAATCAAATTAAATTGCTTTTATTTTCTGCAATGAAGCATGGGTGACAAGGCAGATTGGTGTGACAGCAATTAGAAAATATTTTTTGAAATCGTTAAAGGAGAGATAGATGCTGGCAACAGGCCAATGGGTAAGTGGACATCCACTGGTTGGAAAAATCTTGTCGTTAAGTATCATGAGAAAACAGGCCTCAATCAAACAAAGAAACAATTGAAGAACAAGTTGGACTATATGAAAAAGGAATATACATGGTTTATAGAGTTGAAGAATTGTGCCACTGGGCTTGGTTGGAATGAGGCAAAGCAAACTGTTGATTGCTCAAAGGATTGGTGGACCGAGCACCTTGCTGTAAGGACCATAATCTAATTGTTCATTACTCATTTCCCATGCTTTGATATATGATGTTTTGCTAACTTTTTCATTTAATTTCAGAACTGCAACAATCCTGCTAAAGGTATGAAATGCAACCATGTAAAGTTCAGGAAGCAAGGACCGAAACACCTTGATGATCTGCATATATTGTTTGACAAGGTGCATGTTACCGGGGCTAGTGCATCTTCCCTTGGAAATATTTCCTCCGATGAATCAAGTGATGACGATGTGGCTGAGGTACAAAAGACTCCAGAAAGTGATGATGTCAAGCTGGCTGAACTGAAGAAACCTAAACCAGCAAAAAAGAAACGCAAGGACAGCTCAACCGCTACCGAAGAGAAGGATGAGAAGAGCCCCTTCTTTCGCCTGTACAAGAACACATGTCAGAGGATAGAAACTGCAGCAGACAAGATTTCCACAAGTGTTTCAGCTTCATCAGCTCCTCCAGTAAACTAAGTGCCTACCATTAAAGAAGCCATGCAGATGGTGAAAGATTGTGGTGTTCAAGAGGCAACTCCTCTCATGCACACAGCTACTTTCTTGATAGTGAAGCCTGAATTTAGAGAGGCTTTCAGTACTTTGGAAACAAATGAAGGCAGACTTGATTTGCTTGAAAGAGAGCATCAAAAGGAGGAGCTGAAGTGCAACTAGAGAACCATTCTAGTTGCTTGTGTTGTAAAACAGTAATCTGCTTGTGTTATTTCTGAACCATTCTGGCTCCTTGGGCTTGTAAGACATTATTTGCTTATGTGTAATGAAAACCATTCTAGTTGCTTTCGCTGTAAAAAATTATTTGCTTATGTGAAATGAGAATCATTCTTGTTGCTTGTATCTATATATTGTGTAATTGTTGTCCATATATTTCTTGTTTAATGTGATGTCTGCTATGTTCATATATTGTCTCCATATATTTAATTGTGTTCTTTCTATGCTTTGTAGATGGATCTGAATATTTCTGATGTGGCAAAAGAAGCTCATAAGGGACTACAACTTCTAGCTGAATTGTCACAGCATGCTGCCATTCTTGGTGAAATGGGGAACCAATATACTGAGAGATATTTGCAGAAGGGACCACAGTTTACCAAACAGGCTTCAGCTTTTTTCATAGCTCACAGCCGTCAGCAGCTTTTTTCACAGCCACAGCCAACAACAGTTTTTCTCACAGCCACAGCACAACCAAACACAGCCTCAGGCTGAATAAGTACTCCACGCCGTTAGTGTGCTGTTTTAATCTCCCCCATACAATTCAGCATTATAGCTCATCAAAACAACCTTTGCCATTCCCTCTCGGTTCAGCACAGTCGCACATCAATCTATAAATAGCGACCTCCTTATTTTTCTACTAATCAGTTCCCCTCGCCCAATTACATGCAAGCAGTAGGTTATTGTGTACTATTTCTAATCTCTTGTCCTCACTGATCGTACTCATTCTTGCTTCCGATCCATTCATTATATTATGTCTTATACATGTCTTGATTTATAGGATGCATACTATGAATTCTCCAAACGGGGATGATCGTCCATTCTTCATTGGTGCTTCGAGAGCTTACACGCTGAAAAAACTGAACGATGCTACAAAACCAGCAGTTTGTAGATTCACACAAACTGTTAGACCATCATGTTCTCACAATCAGCTATAGAAAATTAGAGTGCGGCACTTTAGAGGTCACCAAAAAAGATGGCAAGAGAAAGTATAGAAGAGATCAAACTTTTGTTGTTGCTTCATGATTATTTTCTAGAGACAATCTCATGATTATTTCGTGGTAGCTTTCTTTCTGTCACAGATTATATTTCTTGAAAAAAATCCTTTCTGACACGCAAGTTTTATTTAACCATGGATTTCCATTGCTTTTGTCACTATACATAGCCCCTTGCACCTATATGTCTAAACCCGTCTTCTACAACAAAGATACCATACATAGATTCTGCAACTTCTGATCTCATATGACCAAATAGTACAAGTCTTCATGTTGTTATACTTTCATAAGTCGTCTCTAAAATAACTTTAAATTTTCCACAGCAACGCGCGGGTTATCATCTAGTTCAATGGATTAAGGAGAAATATCACGTGCACAAAAAGTATTTGGTACACATATGTATAAACTTATTGAGAGCCATTACATTGCATCTACACGTCTAAAATCATGAGAGAATTTTCATTGATAAAGAAAATATTTTTGGAAACACAATCTAAAATTATAGTTGCTAAAGTCATGGCCGAAACTTTCTAAACTTTCAATATTTCAAGACATCAAGATTGGATCTTCCAATCTAAAAAGTGTGTGCACATGTGCACAAGATACTCTTTGTGCACCTTATATGTCCTAAGTTTAAAATGCCACATAATTTCTGCATAACTAATATTCTAAAAAAAGTTTTTTTTTTAGAATTACACAGTAAAACGCAGACGCTCACAACGCACGCACACTCACCCGGTCACCTTTATGAACATACGTACGCAAACTCTACCCCTATGAGCAACTCCGAAGGTCTGAACATCCCGGTAGATCTGGAGATTCTCGAAGTCACCAAAGGCGCCTCGTTGTCGACGAGAACGCCGCTTACCACTTAACGCATAACGCCGGTAAATCCTAGAAAATTGCTCCCACTGCAAAAAAAGTTTAATGCAAAGCCAGAATCCATTAGTTGGGCCATTTTATTATCTTATCCTCTGAACGGCCCAACCAGGTCCACCAGGCAAAGCCCATATGAAGGCGCTACGAAGCCCACTAGGAGGCATGAGCGCCTGAGCGGTGCGAGGAGAGGGACGAAGCCTGAGCGCCTGTGCAGAAAACGATCGTTGTATCCCCCTCCACCTCCGCCATTCATCTGCTGCTTCGTGCGCGGGGTCTCTTTGGTTCGTGATTGGCGCTTTGGGGGCGGTGAACGCGCCTACATCGGACCGTTGGGGACGAGAGGTCGAGAGAGGTATGCTGCTTGTTGCTTCCCATACCTAATCAGATGCCGTTCACCTTCTTGTTGACTAGAAGAAGATGAAATCCCTGCAATAAAATGCAGTTTAAGGGCACACATAGGTACAAATTTCTGATTACTGGTATGATTCCGGGGGTATGGTTCTAGGGCAAGCTGGCTTTCTAATTACTGGTGTAAGTGAAATGTCAAGGGCGTTATTTACGTACCTGTTTTGTAATTGGATCCGAACTTCCGATTTGTCAAATGAAAAGCATCCCCGTTCAGCATTCACCCATTGAAGCATTTCCAGATCTCACCAAAACACGGCTGGTCACATGTTTCGTTAATATCGTCTTTGCTACATTTTGATTAGTCTAGCAATGTATGGCAACCCTGTTATACCCATAAGGTAGCATTGAGTAGCATTCCCTAAAGCATCGACTAGTCATGTGACCTAGTAATGTATGGCAACCATGATATACTCATTGATTAGTCAGCACACCGTAAAATTACGAATTTCACCTTTACATCTCTGCACGGACAAGTTTGTTCCTCGAAGTATGCTGTTCTTGGTTTATAGACTGAATGTTAACTCTAGTACCCAATAGAACATTCAAAATTCACACGTAGCTTACTGATGATCCTTCAGCTTAAATATCTTTCCAAGTTAGGAAAAAACTCACAGCGCCATGATGATAGCATAAATCAGACAACAACATATGCATTTTAATGTTAGTGCTTTATATTTGGCATCACTACTTCGCCATTCAGGTGATCAAGAGGCCCAATGACCTAGATTGTCTGTTAAATTGACACAAAATATTTTTTATGTGCATTTCCATAAAAATAAACGACATGGAAAGTGAAATAGTGAGATTCCTCAAATAAAAATGAAATTGTGAAAATAGTGCATCTCATTACTTTTGATTCATTGGTTTATTTCTATGCTTCAGCTAGTTAGTTAAATGGGACTTGAACTCCTGCATTGATCCTAGTTTTGCTAATGATGTTCGGCACGAGCTGTTATGCCGATAAGTGTTTATTTTCTGTTTGTGGGTATATGTGTTATATCTACTCTGTCGGCCAGCACTCTTTCATTTACCTGTACCTTGTAACTCAACATATGGCTATATTCATAAGGAGAAACATAATCTAATGTGATTTGCAGCGCATTGCCGTCTAAGCATCGCATGTAACTCTTACCATGCCAGCATCAGTATTTTTTTTATAGGATGAATCTGCTGCTGGCAGCTATGTAGGATTGAACACAAAACCATCCTCCCAGGGTTAAAATTAGATTATCATGATGATATATTTATATCATTCCTCCCATTCATATAATGTATGTGTAATGATGATGCACACATGACGTAGAATCTGAAGGTAAACCATATATACTGTGCAACAGCCTTGCGTGAGAGAAAAAGAACAAGACGTAGCCAAGGACAACTTGCCGGAAACCACTAGTATGGACTAAAAACAGGTTGCATATACAGCCTTGTAACATGCATGCACATACCGGCAAGTCATCCTTGGCTGCATCACGTTCTCTATCTCATTTCACGTACGGCCATCAACAGCCATCAGTCGTTACTGTTTTTGGGTGACAATGGGAATCTAACTAAGCTTGTCTAGGATAGGATGTGCACCACTATGATGATGATGCATATATATCTATGCCAAGTCATCGGCTGCTACTTGCTACATAGGAAGTTCATCTATCTATAAGACTATATTTTGGTCTTGTATGACTTCTTGATCCCTCTAGCTTGCTATATATAGACTTACAAACGAGTCGAGATCTGATTTGCCTCGTTTGCCATGAAACTTTGTCAAAGGCTCAATGCAGATGCCTGATTCGTTTGGATCGAGGTGTTAGGTCTGATATGGAAAGATATTCTGTCCACTTGCACTCAGACCAGTGCAGTTTTACTGATATCATGCATTCGGCTAGGGAATTAACAAAAGCACAAGTTATTAGCGCTTCAGTTTTCTTTAGATTGGACTCTTTTTAGTAATACAGTGGTTTGTGATTGTATCTGCGGTCATAGCAAATAAACTAGTGCAGTCTTTTACGAATTATAAGAAAGGATGACGGTTTCAGAAAGATATCAAGAACTTGTTTTGAAGTAGTTTATAAACACTATGAATTCAACAAAAGCAAAGAGAGTATAAAGTAGTTATAGTTATATTTTTGGAACAATTTTTGGAAAGTGGATATAACCGGATCTTCTACCTCCTATTGCATTTTTAGGAAATCCAAAAAAAAAAACACTCTAGTAATATTCGACATCCCATCCTTCCAATGCGTGTCGTTTCCCGATTGATTGGTAGATTCTGATAGTGATCCCTGTTTCTCCATCATGAGTTGGGTATTTCTGTTGCCAAGTGATTGGCTGAGCGGCTGCGAGCATTCATGTCTATTTTCCTTTTCAATTTTGGATTAATCCCTCTCGAGAGAGTACATTCTTTCATCCCTGGATTCACATTTATTATGTAGTGTGGGCCTAGATAGCCTTTTGACTTGTTCCGATGCTTATCATTTTCTTTTTATTTTTGATTTTGCCACAGTGCATGTATGACTTTAAAGGACACACAAGGCAAGTTTCTCTTTGACCTACTTGAGTTGAGGCAACAGGAGGTGTAGCATTGATCCACAGCATTAAGCTTGCCAAATAATGGACAGCAGTGCACACTTGCAAGGCATTCGATTAGAAGGTGCGGATCACTGGACCAGAACAAATTCTGTGGCCTAAATGCACAAATGGCAGTTTGACATGTCTGAGAAATGCCATACCTTCTCTTCTATATTGGATAGGAAGAATAATGTCATCACACCCTTTTGGTGGGCGAAAAGGCGCTGTAGTTGGTGGCCCTTGGTTTCTCCAGAGGTGATTTCACTCTCCTTTTTAGAAATATTATTCAGTCAGCTTATTCAGTCAACCCTTTTATATGATTCCTTTCACTCTCATTCTTTCATATCTTCATGTATTTTTGAGGGCTAAGGGTATGTTTCGAATTGCATTGTTGAAGTAAACAATACGGGGGTAAATATGTTCTTTCTGGAAATATTCCTTTTTTATGAATGCCGTAACGTGTATGAAATCCTCCCTTTTAGCTAGTGGCTCCTTTTGGCTTTCCAGATGCCCTGAACATTTTTAAAGCTACAATATTTTTACGAAATGTTTTTTTATAACACAACTTGGACAATGCCTGAATGTTTGGAATTTTGGTAAACCCTCATGGTGTAGCCTGTTCCCCCATGCATGATGTAATGAAAACATGCCTGAATCGACAAGAGATAGTGGTGCAAACCCACTAGAGGAATTGTATTGAAGCAAACATTCCTGTGAGTTTTAATGATATCTAAGCAATATATCATTTCTTTTTCTTGTGCGTGTGTAAACATATTTGTTTGACCTGCCCTGCATTTGGATGCTAAGCATCATTTCATACTTCACAAATTTATTCAGGATATTTTCTTTACTTCTTGTCTGCTTTTGCTGCTTCTTACAAAAACAACTTCATTTTCATCTGAAAAATTAACTTGAGGTTTGCTGTGTTCCCTGTCTTCCATGCTGGTAAATGGTACAGTACAACGTAGCTATCAAAGGAGTGCTGCATGGTAGAGCCTTCCGTAGAAATATGGTTTGAGGAATTTTGTGGCAAATGCTATGCTTTGAAGGCACCAAATATTTGAGGTGATGAACTGGTGCTCTCTTTTTTTGTCCATCAAGCTTTGAATCGTATCGATGCCTGGATCTCAAGGCCACATGTCCACCGCACAGCTGGTCACCTCGCTGGACTTTCGGTTATCTAGACTCTCTAAGCTTGCAGTGCTTTGTACTGGTGAGTTTTGAACTTGTCGAGCTGGGGTTGGGCGTCTGAAGCACGCATCCCTTCCCAGCAAATCCAAACTTGTGACTGTGAGCATATCCAACGCTTGGCACATCTTTCTGGAGTTCAGAAATGGTGCCAAACCAAGGTCACCAAGGCCACAGGACACTGCGCTTCTCGCCACCATATCTTCTGCCATCTTTACCTGCATTGAAATTGTTTAGTTAGAGAGTTGCAAAACTAGTGATCACTCAGCAGTTTGTGGCAGCTCTCTGTGTGAGACGAACTACTTACTTTGACTCTTAAGGCTTCTACATCTGATTTGAGGATTCTGTTGTCTGTGACTGCGGTGGAAAACTGCTGATTGGCCTCTGTGAGTTGCTTGAAAAGGGTTGCATTTTCACCTTTAAGTTGTTCGACCTGCTTATGAAGGAACACATCAATGATAATAAGCTCAACATAAAATTACATCAGCTCATGTTTAATTGGAAGTCCTTATTGGGTTATGTATATTGGCTACAGTACCTGTGACTCGAGTTCAGATAATTGTGCCTGCTTTCTCCGCCTTGATCTTTGAGCGGACTCCCTGTTGGACACCATCCTGAAATTTGCACAAGCAAAATGTGAGCACTCTGTTCAAATTTTGTTGGAATGTAATTAGCTCAGAAACTTGATCTTCTCATACCTTCTTATTTGCTTTGTTTCCAAGGATTTGGTCCTTCGCGCATATGGAGCCCCCTCTACATCAATCAAAGATTCGCTGTCGGAGTCTGAGTCGCTTTCATGCCTGTGGTTTGGTGAGCTGGTTCCGCTGGGGCTAGCTGCCACTGAAACAATACAGAAGGTGAACAATAATTTTTGTGAGGCTAATTTAAACTTGGTCAAGCTCTAAATTAATTTCATTAGCTGTATGCACGTTCAACTGGGGCTGCTTGGAAGGTAGGGATTCTCCTAAGAATTCAGAGAAATGAAAACGCCGGAATTTAAAAATTTAGACAAATTTTATTTGTGAAATGTTGGGTGGGATTGATATTTTCAACTAACAGTTGAATACTTTTACAAACGTAAAAATCCGGCGTGGTTATTGACTGAAGGGCTGTTTGTTCATGTGTACCAGAGATGGACGCCCTCTGCCACTCGACTGTTGCCGACGACGCTGGTTGCGGCGAACGGATGCTTCCGGACCACCACAAGTTGTCGTCACTGCTTCCGTCCATGGTGTTCTGCTCGTGCACAAGAGGAAATTTGGTTATTGGAGACAAATGTCACAGCAGAGGATTCTCACATGAGAATAAGATACTGTTGGTACATGGCATGGCTCGTGGTTTGCAGTGCTCACCTGGTCGCCGAAACCAATGCCGGGGAGCCTGTCGAACACACCGGAGCTGTTGCGGCCTCCTCCTGGCTCGTCGAGCCCTCCGGCTTGTGGTCTGCGGCTGGGCTCGTTCCGGTCGTCTTCCCGGATGAACGCCTCCAGCTGCAGCTCTGACGCGCACTTCTTCATCTTCTCCGGCAGAGTGCTGTTGCAGTGTTGACTGACAGACAGACTGTTCTCCTGCTCGGTGCTGAATCCGGCGCGGCGTTGTCGTGTGTCGCGGCTCCGGCAGAGCAGGCCTTGCTTTTGAAGGGGCGCGGACAGTAGGAAATCTGGTAACGTGGAAAGCTCAGTTGCGGCGTTGGGAGATAAATTGCCTCGTCGAATGGATGTTGACGCGGGCTGACTCGGATCCTCGTCCGCCCC
>LAPY01002223.1:9831-24911 GCA_000970635.1 Eragrostis tef
GTGTGTGTGTGTGTGTGTGTGTGTGAGAGAGAGAGAGAGAGAGAGAGAGAGACCAGGGGTGTATCAAGAGCAACAGGATTAAATACGTCCCAAGAGTTCTTGTTGCTTAATCTGAAAAAATAACAGTCTCAAATGCATGCATCTGTCAACAAACATAGATCATGATACAGACAAACTTAATGAAAGTGAAACAGTAAAAGATGAAATATATACATATGAGGGCAATGCAATACGGGACATGAGAAAGATGATATCCCAGAGTGGAGCTGAGTCAACTGATTGAAAGTGAAGCTACAACGCAGCAAAGGGAATTAGCCACCGATCATCTCAGAAACAAAATTCGTGACCTCATTGCAGAGCGACCTGAGCTAATTGAGAGACTTATGCTGATCCAGGTCGTCAGAGCAAGAGGCACCTCTGCCAATTACAAATTAAAGACATAAACTTCAGCTTCTCATATATTATTTTTTTGACACAACCAATTTTCGATTGCTAGAGCTACAAATTACTGGATAAAGAACATAACATGTGTAATTGCTCATATATAAACATAATGTCGCAAATTGGAATTTTCCTAGGTTGGCCGTCCGGCAAA
This sequence comes from Eragrostis tef, assembly GCA_000970635.1. Classification (NCBI taxonomy): domain Eukaryota; kingdom Viridiplantae; phylum Streptophyta; class Magnoliopsida; order Poales; family Poaceae; genus Eragrostis; species Eragrostis tef. The sequence goes on from LAPY01002223.1 coordinate 10,427, forward strand.
ATTTCGAGAATTATAAGAGCATACATCATATCAGCAATATGGATGGGTCTGCATGAAAAATTGCCGTTTAATTGTTGGACTCGCTTAGCCACTGCAACTTTTTCTATGAACTTTCTGCAGGCATAGAAATCAAGGATATAAGGTACTATATTGTTTCCAAACTCTACGAAATTATGAAATGGGTGCTTACCACTACTTCGGCATTGCGCTGGTGCCTTGGCATTTTGTGTTAAAGTTCAGGTTAAGAAGTAACAGGCTGCATTCATAAAAGGTAAAAAAAAATGATTGTGTAGTCATTAGAATGACACACAGAAGCATTCACTCTTACAAATTCGGAAGAGCTACCCATGAAAACAAAGTGCAAAACAATGTAATAGAATGAAATGCAGAGGATAACATAATGTAGATGATCTATAACAGCATGTGAGAGAACATTGAAGAGGAGTGGAAAAACAGAGAGAAATGTAAGATAATGTGCATGATCTACATAATATATAACAGCATGTACATGATCTCTCAAAAGGCATGCCATCACCACTACATAATGTAGTGAGCATGTACATGATGTAGATGATCTATAACAGCATGTGAGAGAACATTGAAGAGGAGTGGAAAAACAGAGAGAAATGTAAGATAATGTGCATGGTCTACATGATCAATAACAGCATGTACATGATCTCTCAAAAGACAGGCCATGACCACTACATAATGTAGTGAGCATGTACATGATGGACATGATCTATAACAGCATGTGAGAGTACATTGAAGAGGAGTGGAAAAACAGAGAGAAATGTAAGATAATGTGCATGGTCTACATGATCAATAACAGCATGTACATGATCTCTCACTACATAATGTAGTGAGCATGTACATGATCTAAATGTAAGATAACAGCATGTGAGATAATGTACATGATCTATATCAGCATGTGAGCATGCAGTCGCTTTGTTGGCGATGAGAGAATGAAAAGGAAAGGTAAAACACTGTTGACGCAAGGTAAAGGTCATTTTGCGTCTCAAAGGCTATTGTTGTTGGAGTCAGTCTAATATGCTTCTAACAGTCAAGATAAAAAAAACAAGAACAGATTATGATGAACTAAAATAGTTTTCTTATGTTAACACAGTCAGCAGATTAGGAATTTGGGCCTAGTCCCATGAAAAAGAATGAAGTTGACATGATAATAAAAAATTATTGTTTTTCTTTGTTGTCACCAAAGGCACTCCCATTCATCTTGTTTCTTGGATGACAGATAACAAATAAATGCTACCTGCATTATAGCCCGCAGCCCCATCTGCCCCAGCGCAAGGATCCACTAGCTGGAGGGTTGGGAGAGCCCTGCTCTGTTCGAGGCGGCGGCAGAACATCCTTCCTCACCGATACCAGGCCTCCTCCCTCTCCCCCGTCCAGACCCAGTCCCGTCTGCCCCAGGTCAAAGCTCCTCTGCACGTACGCACCGCCAATGCAGTACTTGTTCTGAACTCCATTTGATGCATTTCGTGTAAATTGTTGTTAGCAAATGGAGTACAAGTGCTTGTCAATTGCTACCTGAAGACGGCAGAGCAAGAGTCGGAACATCGCTGCAGCTCTTGTTAGACAATAGCTTGCAGTTTCAGTTGCAGGTGTCAGTGGTTTCAGTCTGAACAATTGCTAAGGCAAAAAAGGGGGCATTGGTACGCTCTCTCTATACGCATTTGAGGTTTTTATTTTACAAATAATTATGTATCTAATAGTGCACAAATATATGTTCCCCTCACCTGTAAGCCAGGTAGTGAAATTGTACCCATGATGATTGACGATGCCGTCGGGAACCCGTTTTAACATGGTGTTGCTATTGTCACCAGGATGTTTCATGAAATATGTGCACTTCAAGAATTCTAGCCTTCTATGACGATTTATTTGTCACAAAAATTGCAAAATTCGTCACAAAATAACTATGTCACTACTAGAAAATTTGGCTTTGCAGCAACAAAAACTTTGTTGCAATAAGTAGGTGTTATTGCCACCATTTTCGGAAATCGTTGCAATATGTCAACAAAAAATTCACTAGGCAATCGTGTCCTTGTAATCTTGTTTCTTTTCCTTTATAGTCATATAAATATACCAATACCAAGTGCCTATATATTTGAACATTTCCAAACTATCTCTCATGGTGATTGTGTGCTTCACTCATTAGACCGGCTGCACTAGATACATGAATTTTCAATTTTTTCTAGGTAAAGCGACTTGCGTGAATGAATCTAGCTAGCGGCCCCTCCAAATGTAGAAATCCATGTGTCGCTTGCGAGTCTAGGCTTGGGAAGCACCGGGAATGAACACGTTGCTGGAATGACGGTTCAAAGTAAGTTCTCAATTTCGTAAGTACATGCATAGTTTCAAATCATACCTGCATGGTTGAACATGGTAGCCTAACCCAGTGACGCCACTTATGTTGAAACCCATTCTTACGATAACTAGTTGACAATTATGACAGCATAAAGAGGTATACTTGTGTCAGCGTGCGCACGCCAAGGGTCAGCAATGGCGGTGTACGAATCCTTGCGAGGTCGGACGATGGCATGTAAAGGGACGTACCAACCGCTTGCGTACGGACATCGATTGCGACTAGCGTAGTCTCTGCGTCGCCTGATGGTCGCGAGATGCTCTCTGGTGGCAGACCATGTTGGACGGTCCGATACCGCCTCGCTCCGCTCATCCGGCACTGGCCTCCGTCAGTTTAACGCCGCCAGGAGAATCTTGCGTTACTTGAGGTGCGACGGCCGCAGCGCAGTGGCATCGGGAGGGAGGTGTCTGTACACGTCATGTCCAGGCGCTCGTTTCTTCTAAGTCATTGTTTCTCACAGAGGCAAGCAAGGCAATTCCCTCACGGGTCCTTAAACAGCGACGATCAATCGACCATCACCTGAAAACCGATCTCACACCACAATCCAGCACTATTGTCTAGCAGGCGTGGAAGGCGTGGAAGCACGGTGCCCTTTGATCTACATCAACCTGCAGCCGTTCTTCAACCTCTACTGCTTCTATACCAAGTTCGTCATCACCTACATGATCTGCATCCATTACAGATCTGATCCATGGCCAACTTAAGTCCAGGTAAAGCCTAAGCTTCATCTAATCAGTTAAGTTCTTGGTGTGATCTAATCTTTACCATACATAAAAAACCGAGTTCGTGGTGAATGCCCTGTCGTCCGTCGCCTCTCCCTCCTTCAATGAGCTTGCGCCGACAGATGGGCCCTGCAGTCACCTAAGCGCTGGTCACTCCCCGCCTGCTCCAGATCTCCGATTCCGCCGGCTGCTCGAGCCCCCAATCGGAATCCAAGAATCCGTGCAAAGATGGTGGTGGACAAGGGGGTGCTCCTTGGAACTGCATGTCCGGACGATTCCGTTGGATTTGAGAGCGGCCGGCGACGCCCAGCTAGAGGAAGGTGGTGAGGCCTACACCGGTTGAGTGGTGACTGGAGGAAGCCGCGGTTCTCAATCCCGCGCGCCCCTCATACTGTGCTTTGGATCCTGGGTGTAAGACGACGAGCGTGGAAGTAGATGGGTAGCAATCAAAAGTGATGACAGTGGCTGCGGCATTGAAGTCGAGTAGGCGCGCGGCTGTAGTACCAGAGATGACCATGGAGCCGCCGAGAGCCATAGGTCTGAAGTTCTCTTCCTGCCTGGCTACCTCCACTCGAGAATTTACCTGCAGTGCACCGGCAACTTAAAGTTCAAACAAACCATTGCGTGTGCCCGTAGCTTTCTTGAAGCCGGCAATAGGGATTCAAACCAACCATTGCTTGTGCCCGTAGCTTCTTGAAGCCACGCCCTCACCTCTTCAAGAACTCTTCAGGCCAGGCGGAGTGCCAACAATAGGGATTCAAGAAGCTGTGATCCAATTCATCTAGGACTGAGAAGCTTGGATTGCGAGAAGTTGTCACCCAATTCATCAAGGGCCATGGAAAGAAAAAATTCGGCTCTGTCACACTAAACAGAGGATCATGGTAATTTGACGCTATTGCTTTGTCAACAAAATACGATTCGCAGGTCCTGTTGCATGGAGTATTGGTCTGGTAATAAATTCACTGCAAAATGGAATGGAAGTCTGCTGTAGTCTCAAGCATGCATAAACAGCACTGGTGCGGTTCTTTTAGCATTGTGTAGCTGTATTTGGGTAAGAACTTTGCAATGAACCAGGTGGGTAGTACTATGCAGGAACATGTATCCAAGAGTTGGCGCAGGGTAGGAGGACAAACATAAATAGATTTTGTAGAAAAGTCTTGGTGGCTGAGATAATTTCTTTGCTTCTTAAATCATGAGTAGATGCTAATTGAGCAATTTGACATGATAATCATTTACAGTTAGATACTCTCATGACCGACTGGACTTTCTTCTTGAGCAACAAACCTGGCGTTGCAAGTGTTGTGACTTTTTTGACAAATGCCTTGCTATCATAAAGCTTTTTTGTTCCACAATTTTTTTTCTGTTTGAAACTAAACCTATTATTGATCTAATTTACTATGATCCGTGGCAAAGCACGGGCACACTGCTAGTTCCGTACTAGTGATCCTGCTAAGTTTATGGCGAATTAGGTCTAACAAGCTGCTGCAGCGTACCGTCACCGCAGCGTGCCGGTCCTGCTGGGCGGGAAGTTGGGTCGATTGCGGGCTGCCTGAATTTGCCTGAAATTTTTTGGCCGAAATGTTTTTTTTGGGTCCCACTGACAACCCAAAATTTCAGAATTTCGGTGAAATTTCACCGAAATTCTTTTCCTAAGGCTCTAAGACCCAGGAGGCAGAAATAGCGACCACCCCTGGTCCTCGCGAGAACGCCTCCACGGCGGCATGCCAGGGCTCGCTTGAGCGCCGCCGCTGTCCATTCGCACGCTGGCCATGCTTGAACCATCTGAGAATTACTTTGGAAACTGGACAGCCTAGGATCGAGCCGCGTGCTCGATTGGGGGTTCCAACTTCCACGCTAGGTTCTCTGTTTGCAACGTCTTCATAAAAATCGATCTGATGCTGATGCTTGGATTGCAGAAATTCTGCTTCTGCCCTCGCATTATATTCACCTGTTTATCTACTCCCCAGAAAGATCAGTTACATCACTCTGAAAACAATTTTTCCGAAATGTATTAGCAACCTTTTTGCTGTAAATTGCTGATGGAGCGTTAGTTACAGTCTTGTAGCCTGAGCAGGTGAAATGAAACACTTTCGTTTCAGTCTCTTGCCTGAACACTAGACATGTGCTTTGGAGATGCATGACTGCAGACCTTCCAGTGATACGACCCATTACAAATTCACGTCATTCTCAATGGAACAATCGATGCAGTTTACTTTCAGCCACTACGTGGTCATATGTCATAGGTGGATGGTTGTTCTGAATGAATAGTACGTTTCACTCTTCGGAAGTTATTTGCTTTTGACATCCTCTCTCCATTCAAATCATCTGTGGGGCTGCTGTTTATGAACGATTACAAATAAATGTCCTTCCTTGTTTCGAGGTTGCTGTTCATTGGATGGAAGCTGAACTTTCTCATTTAGGCATTCAAAAACAAAAGGAATGGTAGGCGTAAATGCAGAATTTTCTCATTTCATGCTCTCGTGATGCTCGTATAAAGAATCCACTAATCCTACCTTTTAATTTATGAGAAACCTCTACACAGAACTACACTAGCAATTTATACGGGAAAGGAAAAATCAGAGCAGATGGAAATGTACGTTCCTTCTCTTCAGCTACCAGTCAATAACATTCTTGGTAATCGTTTTTTCCCCTTTTGAGTCATAGATATAGTTGGCGCAGGGTAGTAGGACAAGCATAAATAGATTTTGTAGAAAAGTCTTTGTGGCTGAGATAATTTCTTTGCTTCTTGAATCATGAGTAGATGCTAATTGAGCAATTTGACATGATAATCATTTACAGTTTATTTTTGCGATTGATAATCATTTACAGTTAGAGACTCTCATGACTGACTGGACTTTCTTGAGCAACAAACCTGGTGTTGCAAGTGTTGTGACTTTTTTGACAAAAAATGCCTTGCTATGATAAAGCTATTTCGTTCCACAATTTTTTTTCTGTTTGAAACTTAACCTATTATTATTCTAATTTACTATGATCCGTGGCAAAGCAGGGGCACACTGCTAGTTCTGTACTAGTGATCCTGCTAAGTGTATGGCGAATTAGGTCTAACAAGCTGCTGCAGCGTGCCGTCACCGAAGCGCGCCGGTCCTGCTGGGCGGGAAGTTGGGTCGATGGCAGGCTGCCTGAATTTGCCTGAAACTTTTTGGCCGAAATGTTTTTTTTTGGGCCCCACTGACAGACCCAAAATTTCAGAATTTCGGTGAAATTTCACCGAAATTGTTTTCCTATGGCTCGAGGACCCAGGAGGCAGAAATAGCGCCCACCCCTGGTCCTCGTGAAAACGCCTCCACCGCGGCATGCCAGGGCTCGCTTGGGCGCCGCCGCTGTCTATTCGCACGCTGGCCATGCTTGAACCATCCGAGAATTATTTTGGAAACTGGACAGCCTAGGATCGAGCCGCGTGCTCGATTGCGGGTTCCAACTTCCACGCTAGGTTCTCTGTTTGCAACGTCTTCATAAAAATCAATCTCATGCTGATGCTTGCATTGCAGATGTTCTGCTTCTGCCCTCGCATTATATTCACCTGTTTATCTACTCCCCAGAAAGATCAGTTACATTCACTCTGAAAACAATTTTTCCGAAATGTATTAGCAACCTTTTTGCTTGCAGTCTTGTGGCCTGTGCAGGTGAAATGAAACCCTTTCGTTTCAGTCTCTTGCCTGAACACTAGACATGTGCTTTGGAGATGCATGACTGCAGACCTTCCAGTGATACGACTCATTACGAATTCACGTCGTTCTCAATGGAACAATCGATGCAGTTTACTTTCAGCCACTACATGGTCATATGTTAGGTGGATGGTTGTTCTGAATGAATAGTACGTTTCACTCTTCTGAAGTTATTTTCTTTTGACATCCTCTCTCCATTCAAATCATCTTGTGGGGCTGCTCTTTATGAACGATTACAAATAAGGTAAATGCTGTAGAACCGACTGTACTGTCCGACTACACAGCGTCCGACCAGAACGGCGTGAGCCACATATCTTCCTGTTGCCTTTTTTGCTTCACGTGCTGGCCCACACATCTTCTCCTGATGCTCACGGCGTGACAGCACTTGACCGAGTCGGACCTAAGTCGGTCGATGTAGTCGGCTCTGTAGCATTGTTGGTTTCGAGGTTGCTGTTGATTGGATGGAATCTGAACTTTCTCATTTAGGCATTCAAAAAGAAAAGGAATGGTAGGCGTAAATGCAGAATTTTGTCATTTCAAGCTCTCATGATGCTCGTATAAAGAATCGACTAATCCTACCTTTAATGAGAAACCTCTACACAGAACTACACTAGCAATTTATACAAGGAAAAACCAGAGCAGATGGAAATGTACGTTCCTTCTCTTCAGCTACCAGTCAATAACGTTCTTGGTAATCGTTTTTTCCCCTTTTGAGTCATAGATATTTGTCCTTAGTATGCCAAGTGCCATATATATATAAGGGAAATATTTCTGAACAATCTGTCATAGCACTAGGGTGCTCCATAGCCCAGTACACTAGATACATGCATGGAAACGTTCTTCAAAAATTTACTAGTAGTACCTATATTTAAATGTTAGAAATGCACATATGACTTAACAGTCTAGGCTTGGGAAACATCAGGAATGAACAAGTTACTATGGGGCTGTTTGGTTGGGTGCATAAGGGCCTAGACAGGCTAGACTAGTGCAGCATCTTCACTTTTTGGGCTGTTTGGTAGGCTGCATAAGAAATTAGCCTGGCCCAACTTATGCAAAAGTAGTCCCCCAAGCTGGCCTGCTGGAAACGAGAATGAAACCCGTTTTCACCGAGCCTGGCTCCGCTCGCCCACCCACGCGTTCCCGCGAGTGCTGCCTCCAGCCCACTTGGCCACCCAACAAAAGCAGCCGCCCCCCGCTAGGGTTACCGCTTGGACTTCATTCACGCCACCACTACCACGCTCTCTCCTTCCTCTCCCTCACAGACGCAGCCGCCGCGCTAGGGTTAGGTCGCTTTCCCCGCCGTCGCCGCCGCCGCCGTGGTGAGTCGCTCCGACAGCCGGTTCATGCTCCAATCCCCTCTCGCGGTCCTCGTACCCTCCTCGTGTACTTCCCCTTCTTGCGTTCATGTTCTTGTGTGGTCGATTGGTTGTGGACGGATGATTTGCTATGGATGGTGATAGACGACTAGTATTTCCGGTAGACATGGTTTGCTAGGGATGATTGAGTCCGTAGGGTTTGTTCATTCGGTAGGGATGCTTGTCATGTTTGGGTTCATGTGGCCGATGCAAGTAGTGAATTCAAGATCGAGTATTTTTCTTGTTTCAATGATAAATATTGGTGTTTCTTGTGTTCTTCGGATGGCTTTGGTAGGATTAGGTTCGGCTGGTCGAATGAGACTCCTTTTCATGTTAAAGGTAGAGTCTTTTTCATGTTTCTTTGACAGATATGATGTTCTTGTGCTGTTGTTCGGCTGCCTTTGGTAGGATTAGGTTGTGCTGGTCCAAAGAGACTTCTTTTCATGCTAAAGATCGAGTCTTTTTCATGTTTCTTTGACAAATATGATGTTCTTCTGCTGTTGTTCGGCTGCCTTTGGTAGGATTGGGTAGGGATGGTCCAAAGAGACTTCTTTTCATGCTAAAGATCGAGTTTTTTTCATGTTTCTTTCACATTCACAAATAAGATGTGATTGTGCTGTTGTTCAGAGGGCAATGATAGGATTAGGTTCGGATGATCCAAAGAGACTCATTTTCTTGTTAAAGATTGAGTCTTTTTCATGTTCCATTGAGAAATGCGATGTAAATATCCTTTTTCATGTAAAAGATTGTGTCTTTTTGATGTTACAACTTCAATAATGGTGTCGTTTTTGTGATTCTTGTATATTGATTCTGTTCGCATTGGAAAAAAATAGTCTTTTTGTTCTGCCTTGTAAATATTCTCTGTTCTAATAATTGCATTTCTGTTTTTACAATATAGCTGTCATGGATTCTCGTACCCGTCATCTCCTCAGCTGTAGGGTAGCTTCTCTTGTTGTAGCTATCAGTGTGTGGGTTTTTCTGCGTTTTAGGTGTCGTATCCTTGAGCGTCCAGCCATAGCCTATGGGCCTATGCTCGAGAGAGACATTGAGCGCCAGAACAACCTAAGGTTCATCTACCACTCCACTGATTCTGAGTGTGTTGACCAATTAAGGATGGGAAGAGCCCCTTTCTTTCAGCTTTGTGACCTATTCCGAACTAGGGGATTGTTAAGGGATAGCCTCCACAACAACATTGAGGAGCAGGTGGCCATGTTCTTACATGTTGTAGGTCACAATCAACGTTCAGATGCATCCATAATGTCTTTAAGAGGTCCATTGAAACCGTGAGTAGATACTTTCATGAGGTCCTTTATGCTGTGGGGGAACTTAGAGCTGAGATGATTGTCCCTCCTTCCACTGCAACTCCAGCCAAAATTCAGAATAGCCGCCGGTGGAATCCATACTTCAAGGTTTGTAGGTTCAAATTGTAAATTTGCACACCACTGTCCTTGTGGCAGCTGCATTAACTTAAAATGTCATGTAGGATTGCACTAGTGCAATTGACGGTACACATGTCCTAGCTAAAGTCCCAGCTAGGGACAGGCCAGCTTTCATGGGAAGGAAACACACAACTACACAAAACATGCTAGCTGTTATTGACTTTGATCTGAGGTTCACCTATGTCCTAGCCGGGTGGGAGGGGTCTGCTCATGATTCCTTGATCCTTTCTGATGCCATGGAAAGGGAGGATGGTCTTAGGATTCCACCAGGTAACCTTCAATCTGTGCATACATGCCTTAGCAAAGAAACCAGAACCTTAGTCCCATGTGCTAATTGTCCTAGCCTTTGTTACCCATAGGGAAGTTCTTACTTGGAGATGCTGGATATGCATGCAAACCTGGAATCCTACCACCATTTAGAGGGACAAGATACCACTTGAGGGAATTTGGTGCTAGGACTCCTCAAAATGCAAGGGAGCTTTTCAACCTTAGGCGTTCATCTCTGAGGACTAGTGTTGAAAGAGCTTTCGGTGCTTGGAAGAATAGGTTCAAGATCTTGTACAACAAGCCTTTTCATCCTTATCCTACTCAAGTGAAGCTAGTGATTGCTTGCTGCATCCTTCACAACTGGATACTAAGGCATGGTCAGGATGAACACTTTCCATCAGAACCGGATTGGGTGGGCAACAACAACAATGTTGCAGCACCTAATGATGTCGCCATGGACAATGCAGCCTGGGCAACACAGAGGGAGACATGGGCGCAGCAGATGTGGCAAAACAGAGCTGGAGTTAGGAATTAGTGTCTTATCCTAGTTTGTGGGCATTTGTACTGTTGAAGTCCTAATTTGTAGTTTGTGGGGATTATGATCTGATGTAATGAACAGATGCTACTTGATCTGAGCTTAAGTTTGATTGTTAATCTTGTTGGTTGCCATTAATGTGTTATTGTACCATGTTACTCTAATGTGTGTCATCTTTTCCTTCAAATTTCATTTCTCAGTCTAATGTTTGATCATTGTATGTTGTTTTTTGCAGTGATGGAGAACATCAATGAGGGAGCTGGGGCAGACCCCGAGGTTCAGGAGGTGCATGGTGCACCAGCTGGGCAAGCACCTGCTGGGGGAGGCAGGCTCACATGGACCAATGTGATGTCAGGCTTCGTTCTGCGTCGGTTCTGCGAGCTGGTTGGCCAAGGAGTGAAGACCAACAAGGGATTCAAAGAAGTGCACCTCAATACAGTTGCAAGGGACTTGAAAGAGTTCACTGGACTTGAGGTGATTGGGACCCAAGTCTACAACCATCTTCGCAAGTGAAGGGCAAGATGGGTCAAGATCTGCAGGCTGAAAGACCTGAGTGGTGCTCTATGGGATGAGGACAACTACATGATATCACTGGCACCTGACCACTACAATGGCCACACAAAGGTAACTTCCTGCTCATTTCCTTGTTTTCATTCACTTTTTGCTCTTCAATTGATCCTCTTGAATTGCTGCTCTTGAATTGCTCCTCTTGAATGACTGCTGATGGTGTGTACATCTAATTTGCAGGATCATCCCAAGGACGCTGAGTTCCTCAACGTGCCTCTCATCAACTACACCTAGATGCAAACCATCTTTGCATCTGGTGTAGCAACTGGCAGGTTTGCCATGGGGAGCAATAAGCCTCTTGGCTAGCCCAGGGAGGACACAATTGACCTAGAGGCAGAAGGCTTTGATGGAGGTGCTGCTACTGGAACATCTGCTGCTGGAGGTGCTGCTGCTGGAACTGATGTGAAGCCCAAGACTGATGATGAGAAGGAACCCAAGAAGAGGAAGTTGTCATGCCAGGAAGAACATTACATGAAAGGGATCACTTCTGCAATCTGGGGGATAGCACAAGCTATGATTGATGCTGCCTCTACTACTGCCAAAGCTGAAGCTGCTCCAGGTATCTATCCAGCAGTCATGAGCTGCCCCAACTTCTCAAGAGAGGCATTGATGTTCGCTTTGGGTTATCTGATGGACAACAAGTCAGTCGCCCTGACCTTCCTAGAGATGGAAGAGACCGACAAGGACCTTTGGCTGAGGACATACCTCGCCAAGCACTTCTAAGTAAGGCAAGCTGATGAAGCCCCTAACAGCTAACTGTTATGCTGTATGCCTGAATGTAATGTGAGGTGAAACATGAACACTTCTAGAGCATTAGAGTAGAGCTCCATTCAGGACTCGAAGCATTTTTGTAAACTTAAAACAGATGATGTTGGGAAGGGGGTTGCTGGATGAGGGATGTTGAATGTCAGTTCTGAAACACTAGTCAAGTGTTGGTACTTGAACATTATTTGTCATACTAAGTGATGATTCTTGTTGCGGTTGATTTTTGGTTGTTCATGGCATCTAATTTTTCATGCTTCTTGCTTTGTGGTTATTGTGCTGGCATCTTTATTTTCCTACTTGTTGATTGCTGGTTATTGTGATGGTGTTGTAAAGTTTTTGTTCATGTTGCTCAAACACATAGCTGAAACACAAGTCAAGATACTACTGATAGCTGAAACACAACTTCATTGTAGCATGAGAAGATCAACTGATATTTTGCAACATACTACTGATATCAACTTGATTCTAGCCAGCCATCATTTTTACACAAAAGGGAGGCCTCTTCCTACCAAGTTCAACTAAACCGACCATGACTTCACCTATCACCACACCCATCCTTTGTACAAACCTTGATGAGTACTTCCTAACGTGCTACTTCCTTCTTCTACAGCTTCTACCAGCTACCAAAATCCCACCAAGTCATCAGATCAACATAGATCGATCTACCATCTTATTTACAACAAAAGAAGAGCCCAAAATAAACCAACGCCAACCCACATGATCCTACTTGATCATGTTGAACACTACAGTAGGCACCACTGCCGCCACCAGCCCGATGCTGAAGAAGAACATCCTATGTGCCTTCTTCATAGCGCCGGCAATGGCAGCATTGGAGGCTGCAATGGCGGCATTGGAGGCTGAAATGGTGGCATTGGCGGCTGCAATGGCGGCTTCCTTGGCTTGAAAAGCTTCATTCTTTTCTTCGATCGCCACCTTGAAGTGCTCCTCGTACTCCGTCACCACGCCCCACATCCTGTCAAGCAAAGACTCCACCTCTGGAGACCACTGTGGGTCAATCCAATGCACAAAGTTGCATGGCGTGTCCTACAAAAGAAAATCAAGTTCAATTTCATTGAATAAAATGCACCATTGCAGAATTGAAGAAATTCATCCAAAATTTAGGAGCACCAGTCGAGCGCAGCCATAGAAGTGGCAGACTTTTTGATCAGTGATTCACCAGCCACTACATTCTGGGATCCCACCTTATTCTCAAACCTGGTGGCTCGCTTGATTGGCAGTCCTGTAAGCTCATCTTGCATACAAATTTTGGGGGTACCAAGGCCTGCATCCACCAAGAACATTTCTTCCCTTAAGCGTAAGCGTAAAACTGAAGATTGTGAGGCGTTTCCACTACATAATAAGAAACTAGAATTAGACCTTAGAAATGTGTCAATTTGCTATTGTCAGCAAAGTTCAAGACTCATCTAGAGGAGGTAAATCAATGGATACGGGTACGCCTGGTTGAAGCAGCCCCTACACTTCTATGGGTTGTTCCTTTGCCGCTTGTACCTCTATGTGTCCTTTCCCTCCATGCAATGAAAGCGACGAGGAGGCTCCCGATGGCGGCATTGCAATGCCCATTGTTCGTAGCCACCATCCGAAGCAGGGGATGCTTTTGGCACATTGGTCATGGAGTCCTGCTTACATAAAAAAAATCAATCCCAATCCGAAGAATCTCAATTGGTCTCCCAATCGATTACCAATGGCCACCCTTCCCTATTCACAATCGTGCGCATTCGAATCGAAAAGGGGAGCAAGAACAAGAAAAATCCGCATTTAATCGGACGGGAACTAATCCTAACGATTCGCACCAAAACGATACCCTAGCGGAAATAGATCGAAGGAAAGGAGGTGAGATGTGCTTACCGGCGACGAGGACACCAAGAACTGGTCCACCTCCTTCTCCCTCGCCAAGGAGCTCGCAGACGGGCCATTCACGAACGGCTTGGACGACGAGATGGAAACGAGGTCCGCCATCTCTTGCCGCAGACCACTGCGACCAGCCGACCACATCGCGCCACCACAGCCGGATCTCCAGCAGCTCGGGATGAATCGCTCGACGACGAGTCGGCGGGAGGCGAAAAGCCGCAAACCAGAGAGGGAAGGGAAGAGAAGAGTCAGAGTGGTGAAGCTCACCGCTTACTCTGCTCGAGCTCGTATATAGCTGAGGTGGAAGGCCGGTAAAGCGCACCGCTTGGGCCACCAGGTGCTCAGAGCGCATCGAATGCAGGCCACCACACACGCGCCTCGGGCTTCTGTTATGCTAGCCAGCCCACTAACTAGGCAACCGAACACGATCTTGTGCGAGCCAAAATCTGCTAAGCAGGCAACCAAACAACAGCGTTTTTTCGGCCCCTGCATTCACCAAGGCTGGGCTGGGCTGGCCTGTACTAGTACCTACCAAGGCCAAAACTAACCCAGACAACCAAACACGCCCTATGCTTTCAGTGCAGGCTTCTCAGTTTCCTCATCTAGTATTCTTGAAGAAAATGGCCGTGTCTCTGTAAGTACAAGCACACATTCAAATCGATACATTGATACATGGACATGTGTTCTAGCCTGACCGATCTTTTATAAGAGCTAACTGCTAGCTCTAATTTGCTCTGCTTCTACCTAGTAAATTACATGGATTCTAATTTGCTCTGCTTCTACCATGACTTACTCGATACATCTTTATAGTCTATGTAAGACTTTGAAGCTCACCGTCTTCCCGTATTGCCATATCCCTCCCGGCCAAGAGTCAAGAAGCTCCGGACGTCTTCCCTCCAT
>LAPY01002223.1:51098-62997 GCA_000970635.1 Eragrostis tef
AGGAGGGGGGGAAAAGCCGCCGTGGCCGGCAGTCGAGAGGAGGACGAGTATCTGGTGAGGGACTAGCAAAACAATTTCAGCGAAATTTTACCAAAATATACTGACATTTCGTATTTATTGTTGAGGTTTGAAATAAAATTATACCATCAAAATTTCGTCTTTGACCACTTTAATACGTTTAAATTATCTTGTTTGCATATGCATGTTTTCTTGATTTGAAGGCAAATCTTTTTAAAAAATTCAAATTTTGTTCGCCGAAATTTCTAAAATTTTCAATATTTCATATTTATCGGTTCCGAAATTTTTTAGTTGCCGAAATATTTTTCCTAGGTGAGGGAGGCCGGGTGGGGCGTGCGGCGGATGGGGCGGGTCGGCGAGGAGATGCGGCGTGTGGCGCTGGTCCAGGCGGAGGCGTTCCATGTCCCCGTCGCGCTCTTCAATGACTTCTTCTTGGAGTTCTTCAAAGTAAGCAGCCTTCCAAGCTAGACATTGCATCAGGGATGTTTCTTGCAGCTGTAGTTTCGGTTCTGTTGGCGGCACTGATGTTGATTGATTCTTCAATTGGGTCAAGATTAGGCAGAGGTGCTATCCGCGCTCATCTACAGAGTGAGGAACTCGCCGCCGGACAGGTGATTGATACTCTTACTTTATTTTTTTCAGCTGATTCCATAGCTTATACAGACTATAATGCAATCCAAATCATTGAAAGAAACATCTTTATTAAACATTCCTCCACTTCCCTGCACGTACAATCATTTGTTGTTCATCTGTCATCGAACCCTCTGGTGATCGAGAGTGAGAGAGCGAGAGGGAGGGAGAGGGAGTGATGAAGACACGACGACGGCGTCGACCGAAAAGTTTCCGATCTTATAATTGATTTGCTGAGCCATGGGCTCATCAGGGTGGGAGGAATTTTCCCCATTCCCATGTTTATCTGATATTTTCAATGGTCCATGTCAACCCTTTTAGTAGGCTTGTAGGCTGATGAATGCATCATGGTCAAGTTTGAGCGGTTTCCATGTGTTTGAAGACAAACAGATTTTGAATCCTGCGGTTCCTTTGCCATTGCTAATAGCAGTAGAAGTTGCAATTGACAGTTGCCAAAACTACCTTGTAGCATTCACATTAATGATTAGTCTAGAGCATTTTCTTTGCTTATTTAGTATGAGAAACAGAGGGTCCCAAGCAGGACCAAGTTACACTCTTCAGGGTTGTAATTTTTGGTCTATCATGATTCCGCGGGCAACATAAGAGAGTTGTGCTTCGTTGTACTAACAAGAATCTAGAACGGATCCAGTTACCCAGTAAAATGCAGCACCACAAAACCAAGCAAAACACTGAGAAACTGAAACTCGTGTTACTATGCTCCTTGTCTCAGAGGTGAACTATGTTGCTTAGGTATGCATGTTTGGTGGCAGAAGATGCTGAGGAAGACAGTCAACTGTCGCTGGCACCATATGAAAAGATTGTTGGTGTTGTGGATTGCACTGTACAAGATGAAGCCGACATCCTTATGGAAATCCAAGGCGTTGACGAGTACTTTTATGTGTCAGGCATCGCAGTGCTACCTTCTTTCAGGTAACAAAATGAGGATTCCGGCCAAATAGTTTCATATGTGCCCAATTTAGCCAACACAAGATGTGTTACATTTGCAGGAGACAGAAGGTGGGCACTGCACTACTAAAAGCCTGTGAAGCACTGGCGCTCGAATGGAGGCACCAATGCATGGCTCTTAGGGCATACGAGGACGACGAGGGCGCTCGTGGTCTTTACTCCAAGGCAGGGTATAGGGTAGTGTCAAAGGATCCTGATTGGGTCACCTGGATTGGGAGAAGAAGGCGTGTTCTGATGATAAAAGAGCTCCCGAATTATGGCCATGATATGGAACATCAATGACATTTGCATGCCTCGTGCACTTTTCGTTAATTAAGCTCTTACCTGCTGCTGCGTTATTTCTGGTCTATATGAATATGACTATTTTCAGTTGCATGAAAGAGGCTTTATTTTGGAGAAGAAGATTCTCTTACCTTTCTATCAAGAAGAAACAGACGACTTGGGGAAATGAAGCAAAAATTCACAGATCGCCATTCTTTAGGTGCTGCCAGTCCCCTCCTGCAATATTTACACGGAGACGGTGCGGAAGGTGGCCGGTCCTGATAGTTTGGGGGCCCGGGGCGAATAAAAACGTCGAGGTCTCCCTCTATGTAAAAATTAAAATTTACACCATTTATGTATGAAAATTTCCCAGTAAAATCTTATGACACGATTCACGCATGTATTCTTCATTTCTTTACAACTAGGTAATTATTGTAAGATGGGCTCCTTTATTAAAAGGACAACGTATTCTTTATTAAGAGTTGCACTATGTGGGCAACAACCTTAGTAGTGCCGTTTTACCTTATTAGTATTGTCATTTTACATACAACAAAAAACCAAAAACCTAGTACCAGTTCCTTTGAACAAAAAAGTTGTTTGATGCTAATCATCAAACTCATGTAGACTAGTATGGTCTGAAAAAATAATAATTTAACGACTAGGCCCACAATATGGATTTGACTTTTTGCAGAGGATGCTGTCAAACACGGTATTATTATATATAGCAAAAAAAAACTTGTTCTGACTTATTACTTTGATGCTGAACGGATTTCAATGCGGAAACAATAAGATTCATATTGAATTTCAATGCAGAAACAACATGATTCCTTTGAACAAAAAGCTATAGGTGACTTTCAACTCAAAGTTTTGTCTAGTTAGGTGGAATTCATATGGTAGGTTAGTGAGTCGAGTATAGAGCGGTTACCGTTGATCCATGTGATTATTCTTGGCACTTAGTACTTTGTGGTACTTGCTAGTGGATGATTGGGTTTGACAGGAGTGGAAGGATTGGCAAGTGGAGGAAGGGAAGGGAGCACAAGTGCCAAAAAGCACGATCACAGTTGCTAGATCGCATTGAATCCTCATAGGATGAATCAAAGTAGCTGACTACCATGGGTGTTATCTGCGTTCCCTATTCCTCCAGTTCCTATACATTTCAACCAACAACTTCATCAGTAGTGGATGCTATGCATTCTCTCAGTTACAGTGCAAAAGAAGATTGTGGCAAACTTAAAAAAGAAAAATGAGAATAACTTATAGAAAACGTGATCGTAAGATTTCTGGTCAGGCCCGATAACCACTCCGGCACGACCACGTTGACTGAAATTGAAATCCATTCCTGCTTTTACAATCACTTTACGGCGAACCAACATAACAGTCCAACTCCGCAGGCCGTTGTGCTACTATGCAATTGCAGTCTGCAATCCTTCCGCAAGCGACGGGCATGGCGGCGGCAGAGCCCTCATCCGCCGCTGCCGAATCACCGCCTTGGATGTAAGAGAACCCACCGACGCCCCCACCCTTTCCTCGCTGTTTTCCGTGCTCAAGCTCTGCTCTTGTTTTCATCCGCAGCTTCGACGAGTGGACGGACCCCGCTGACCAAGCCCTCACCGGTGGCCGTGGAATGTTAGTCCCCCTACTCACCTCCATCCGACAAGTCTCTTCTTCTCCCCGCGCTTGGCCTTCGTCCCGAGTTCCCTTGTTTCCCCAATCTTGCGTCCTAAGGTTGTGCTGATTCTTGGCCTTCCCCTGTGTTCCAGGTTCTGCGTTGTGCCGATGGCGCAGTCGCTGGTGGATGCTGCGGCATCTTCGGTAAATCATCTCGCGGAGCTAGAACTCAATTTACCTCAAATCTTTATCTTTCCATGATTCAGAAATCGGGATGTGGTAGGAGGAATCTAGAATGTCCAGTGGCGTGTTGCCATTAGTATACACTTCAGGATTTGCGGTTCCAATATGTGCATTTGTCATCTGAATTTCGGATTCTTGAAATGGGTTTATCATGAGTTGGTTGCAGGATTTCTGATGGATAATGTAGGATATTTGACCTTGTGCTCTCATAATGTCAGTAGTTTACTGCTAGATCTTTCATGTCTGGGGCTCATAAATTGTAATAAGTAAGATAGGCGACACCCTCCACAGTTGATTCATTTGAAAACCTATTTGCTTGGGACAGCGTTATGGTACCAGCAATTTCTGTTGTATAGTTAGGCATTTTTTGTTGGTTCGTAAAGTGGTATATCCATGTGTTGATACTTGCATCAGAATAATTGTATTAAAATTTAATGAACTTGATGTAGTAAATATTTTCCCACTTCTCAACTGTGCATGTAGATCAGTCGATCTAACTCAGCCATGTTGCAACCGCAAGACTATAATATGCTCGAGACGTTAATGTTATTGTGGTTCCTTCAAAATTTCTTTTTATGTGGGTTATATCATAATCTTACAGAAAAAACAGATCAAAATTTTAAGTACCAATGTTTTTTTATCATCCACCTGATGTCTAATTGCTTGTTTGTTCCTTAACAGATTTCCTTTGTTGCAAGTTCTGTCACTGGTCTTGAACGGTCCAAAAATATTCCTCTGCCAACATACACATCCAGCTTAGAGTATCATGGGAAACAAGAAACCTGGTTTCGGGAACTTGAACACTCAAGGGTAATAGCAGAACTCAAGTTAATATGCGATGATACTCAGTAGGATTGGAACCTTTGAACACTGATTGCCGTTGTTTGACAAGGCAAGCATGATGGCTTGTAAGTTTAAGATCATAAAGCTGCAACTACATTGTGTCGTTCATTGTATAAAAAAGCCACAACTTTTGGTGTCAATTTCAGAAAACTACAACACTTTGATACTTCTGTTTAAAGTGCAAATTTTGTCTCCGGTCTAACTAGTTAGTCTCGGTTTCAGAAACTACAGCTATTGAGTGTCATAGGTGTTGTAATTTTCAGAAACTGACACAAAAGTTGTAGTTTTCTGATAGAATGAACAAAAGAATGTAGTTGTTAGTTTTGTGAAACAATTTCTTTTAAAAACAAACTGGAGCTTTTATGTATCCTACCTTTTTATTGCAAAATATGTATGCTATTTGTAATGAAGTGCGCCATGATCATAAACATATCTAGATGTATGTCTATTGCTACGAGTCACTATGGTGAATGACTAGCATACTTATATCTTCAAAGATAAATCAGGTTAGTGAATCAAAAGGATTGTATGACATATCTAATAGAATCTTGTCTTTACATCTCAGACAAATAAAAATTCTTAATTATTCATACTTTCAGTGTATGTAGATACTTTTTAAGGATCAGTTTGACTAATATGTATTTTCATAAAAGAAAAATCACCATGGAGGCTGCTAAGTTAGAAAGACCTATATTTATGGTGAAAATTTAAGTATCTGGATGGTATGTGACTGCAGTAACTCAAACTCTCCATGAACATCTTTAATTCATATCAGGAAATAAGGAGCGGGAGGTACCACTGCTGGTAGATAACATGGACAGAAATATTGAGGACAAATCCATAGTTAGAATCCAAATTATATGTCCTTGTTATCTCTTATAATCTTCAGGAGTTGCAAGATCACGAAGAACATTTTTTGTTTAATTGTGTTAATGAACATATTACCTGATAATTGTCATGTTTCCTAACTAAATACTGTACGCGCTTATTCAATGTGGAGTTTTGGAGAGTGGCAGATCTCCAGTTTGCAATATTTAATGAAGGATATATATTATCAGACAAAACAAAATTATGCGCAATAAAGCCTTGGTCACATGAGCTTATCAGTTGGCTCTATAAATAGATTTCTTGTACTCATGTCCATTCTCCTCCCAGTCGCACACCCCCTACTTCCAATGCTGATAGCTGGTAATGGTATCGGTGTCCTGTAAATTACTTTAATATGATAGCTGGTAATATGGGTTAGGAGGCCTTGGGAACTTGAAAATTATGAGATTCTTCTATGACATTGATAAAGCTTTCAAATAACCGAGATGTACAGAACCTTGATGCGGAGCAAATAATGCAGAAATGTGAGTTTCCTGTGATGGTTCGATACCTGAATAACAAATCTCAGATAACGCAAAAGAGGATCAAGGTTGCTGCCTCGATCTTGATTATTTGCATGATAAAGTATGTCTGTTCTAGTTCTCTGCTACTGGCCAAGAAATGGTTGAACGGCTACGTACATTCTTCTTAGCTGAAGATGTTCTGATTCCGTCATTTTGGCATGGTCTCTTATATCCGTCCCAATATATTTGACACTTTAGGGGTGGACACACAGATTAACAAGACGTAAAAAAACATGGGTACACTTAAACACAAGGAGATAGAAGATATGATGTATTAGTAAAAGAGAAATGCGTTAAAAAGTGAGAATATGTCAACTATTTAAAGAAAAATAGAGAATGCCAGAATGCCGATTATTCTGGAACGGACGGAGTAGCTGCAATACTACTCACAGCTTTTCAGGCTATTGGTCATAAAGCAGTGCATTCTACACATTGAAAGTTTACTTTAAGTGCAGTACTGTCTACGTGAGTCCTCAATTTGTTGTATCGTTATGAATAAAATGGTCCATTCCTAAAGGTATGTGGTATAAGTGAAATCCAGTCACCAAAGCATATCCTAATGTATTATATTCTCTCAAATTGTACACTTTTCTCTCAAATTACTGATAAATGGATGTTCTGGGACTTCAAAGAATTTAAAGCATTATATAGAGTTTTGGTCATTTCTTTAGGTATTTTCGCCCTTATAACAACGCTAATATTTTTGAAGGAAATTGTCTGATCTATATATATTGTATTTGCAGTGTTGAATAAAATGAGCACGCTACTTTCATTTCCATGCCCCAATTTCCAGGGAAAAAATAAAAATAAGTTACTCCCTCCGTCCACAAAAGAGTGTCGCTTTTGATTTATAGAAGAAGCAGGAATGCCTGGATCTATGTCGGAGAAGCCGTGCAGGAAAAAGCAGGTTCAAAACCTAGTCGCAGGTATTGCCATTGCTCTGTGGGGCGGCAAGACGAAGGACTCGTGGGGTCGCTCAGTGGCATTTGCTGGTAATTTCACTTTAAGTTGATGGGCTACTTCGTTTACTAGCAAGTGCGTTCAGCATAATCGCCTTCCCGTCGAATTCCGCGTTGCTGTTGTATGGGGCATCCAGGAAAATTTTGTTTGGGAGTAGCTGGCCAGAATCGTACCGTTTGGTGTCCTGAGCGGCTTAATTCCAACTAAAGCGGGCTGGAATCTGTTCCAAACGGGGCCGAACCCTCGTTGCAATGCTCGCCAGTTTAACCACGAGTATGTGTGCAGTCAGGTTGACGCGAAGCCCTGCTTCCGTAACGGCCGGATGCAAAAGCACAGCAGTCAGCACCAGCTATCCTCTTCTCTTGGACATAAATTTTCCATTCTTTGGAACATATACGGAGAAGCGGCACATAAATGTGAATCTTTTAACCTGATGAACTAGAAAATAGCGAAATCAAAATGCAGAAATCAACAATTTGCATGACGGTACATGTTATTAGTACTAGTTCAGTTACTGGCCAAGAAACGATGGTGAAATATATCCTTTATAACTGGAGATATACTGATGATTCCTGAATTAGCACAACAGACTCTAATTCACGTATCAGAAGTTAAATTTAAGTGCAGTACTATCGATGCGAGTCCTTAGTTTGTTATATATCCTTATGAATCAGAAAAAGATCCTTTCAAAAGGTATGCAGTACTATAAGAAAACGCAACCAGTCAGCAAACTATATTTTAATGTTCTCATTAGATTAGGCTTTCTATATCATAGAAAATGTTCAAGCAACACTCAGGTGGCTATTCTCGCTCGTTATCAGGGTAAAATCTAAGATCACTGTTCTCACTCATACAAATCATTTTCATAACTCATAAAAATTATTTTCACAACCATAGTTTAAATTACAATCTATTCTCACTCATACAAATCATATACTTACAACCATACAAATAGTTTACTTGAAAATTGGACAAGATTCGTTCGTTGTAACATGCTTGACAAATAATCATTATATTCAGATACAATGGCTTACGTCCCAAAATTATGAAGACAACCGTAGCTGAAGTTCTACTGCCCACATGTGACACGGCTAGTAGGCTCAACTTCCCTAACATTGGAAAACCCAAAAATAAAAAAGGAACTTAGGTTGCTTCATTATTAGTTTTCTCAATTATTGATAAATCGATTTTGTTGGACTTCACCAAACAATATAAAGCATAAGTAGGATCGATCATTTCTTTAGAAACCTATATTTTTAGAGAAGCGCTCATGTGTTTGAAGCAAATATAATGATCCATATGTAATCCTGTCAGTGTTCAACAAAATGAGCACACCACTTTATTACCACGCCACAATTTCTCGATAAATATAAATAAATTTATCACATTCTGCACAACGTGAGTGTCACATGTATGCTCGGAATGTTTGGAACCGCAAACGAGAACAGATCACAACTTAGCTCCGCTACTACAGTCATGTGCCTCGGCAGTAAAAACATCAGCAAGCAACACCGACACTGGTATATATATTGACTATATTCTAGGTACAATGAATTTACATGCATTAAAATAGAACATTAATTTACCACCTATACTATTTACGAAAGTAAATCTTTTGGGGTACTTATAAATGCCGCAGTTGCGGGCGTCAAATATTTCAGGCTCCAACTCTGTAACATCTCAGTAACTAGCCTACAAGTATTTTTGTCATGCGACAGAACGTGCATCATGAATTTCGTTTTAGTAGCCCGGTGTGGAACTTAGGATTGAGGGGCATCAAGAACTTGAACTAGTGCCTATCATCCGTGCTGACGGGATGGCTGCCTTGGATCAGTCCTAGTCCTCCTGGAATCTCCATCTCCTCCTTTTTGCCGCCATGCGTAAACCTTCCATTTGGCTGCCTTCACTGTAATAGAACACCACAGAAACCTCACATGGTTCCTCGTTTCCTATATTTCCTTGTGCTTATCCAATATTTTAGTTGTTCCATTTTTTTTCTGTTCTGCTGCTTGTTTACTAGGTGGAGTCCAATGTCTTGGCCTGTTTGCTCCATTCGATCTCGGTAGACTGTGGGGGATACCTAGGAGAAATTTAAGCTTCACAGCGCTATATTCAGTCATGTAGAGTAGAGACTCCAGTACCAAACGATAAAGATCAGGTCCAGCAAGGAGCCCAGAGGCCCGAGAGTCTGATTAGTATTCGCGAATTTTACTGCTTCCCCCACCAACCGATATCTCTGCGTATAACATGTTCTGCATTACTCTGTTCTTTTTTGGGATATCACTCCTTGGATTGTATTGTGGTCATCATCGTCGCTTACTTCATTTGTCCTTTGTTCGCAGTTATTTTTCTGCAGCCGCAGCCGCAGCTGCAGCCTGGTGTTATTATTGACGTTCATAAAAGATTGAGTAGCGTGTTTTAAATTTAATTGGCTTGTCTGAAACGACAATATTTCTAGACCGGAGGAGTATATGTATTTTTCGAACGCTTCACTTATCAAATACAGTTGAATTGGCTTTCGGTGAGTTTCACTGGAAATTCAGATGGAAAAGTACTTAGCTTCACAAAACATGTAATAACTGCGCTTAATCGTTATACCGAGCCTACGATGAGTTTGGACTGCAGGGTGAATGCTAGAAAATTTTGTGCATTTTACTGTCTTGCGTGTATGCCTCCCGCTATACTTGAAAGAGTTGCAGACTCACCATCTAGAATCACTATCCCAGATGCATATGCCACGGACGAGAACTCTGATTGAACGAACACGGCCATCTCACTATCCATCACCGTCATCCTCATCTCTAACGAAGAAAAACTGAAACCCAACCTTGTCGTAAAAAGGGGTAGACTACATTCCACACGCAAATACGATGAACCTACTGCCATGTAGCTCGTCGTCCAGCCCATCGTCGCCTGCTTCAACAGATTGACATGAGGAAACACAAATCCGACCAACATCTAAAAAGGTTTCATCAAAAAACAAAGCTATCACTAGCATACAACCATGGCTACGAAGAACCATGACAAGACAAAGGAGGGACAAGAGTACTTTATTCACTATTGATGATGACACCTTTTACTCACAAACACCATTGAGACACCTCCATTACTCAATGCTAATGAACAACGCCGCACTGCTGGTATCACTTCCGTTGACCAGGCCACTAGATAAACCGTATTTCTAACAACCGCAGTAGCCTCCGATAGCGAACATGTCAAACACCGGATGTCAGGCCTCCCTCCTCATCCAAGTCGAGGGGGCCGACCAATCTTTCTTGTTGGAGCCGCCGCGTCCAAGTCATTCAGTTGTTTTACTGAATACTCCTAATGTTCCAAAATAAGTGACATTTTTGACTTTTATATTTCGCATTTGACTGTTCGTCTTATTAAAATTTTTTGTATAAATATCATAACAAACTTGTCATGAGTAAAGTATTGTTGATGATAAAACAAATTATACAAAAAATAATAATATTTGTACAAAATTTTTGAATAAGATAGACGGTCAAACGTGATGTCTGAAAGTCAAAAGCGTCACTTATTCTGGAATGAAGAGAGTACGGACTGAAACTTTCTTAATTAGATTGTACCCAACAATTTATCATAAATTATTATCTTTTTTTCTCATATTTCTAATTTAATCATCTCTATAAAATAATGCAACATTCTAGCCGTACAATTTGCGCTGGCCACCTCCTAGTTATGACTTATTTCTGTTACATCCAAAAGAAATAAAGTAATGATAAAAGAAAATTGTTTGGTAAACTCAACTGAAATTGGGGATGTAGCTCAATTGGTAGAGCATTATCACACGCTTTGATAGAGGTACGGGGTTCGATTCCTCGTTTCTCCGGTATTTTTTTTCCCTGTGTAATGGTATATATAGAGGATTGCCTCCATATCACATTGGAATGAAGATATCATAAAAGGACGTGAATATAATTTAGGATAAAGTATATAAAATAATCTCTCTTTTTTGCGGGGAAGATTATATGCAACTTCATGGCACTTGTTCAAGGCTGCAACTGCAAGCTCTCGATGAAGGGATGCGCCGTCAGAGTAGTTAAATGCAGGCCCCGGCTTTGCGTTAATTATCCCTCCTCCCTTTGTTCCTGAACCTGCGACGCGAGCACGGTACGAACCTGGATAATTTTGCTGGAATCATCTGAGAAACCTAGGCACTGCTGGTCACAGACAGAGGCCGGGCACGGCAGGCAGTGTTGCCGTTCAGATGGAAGAGGCACGGGTTCGATTCCTCGCATCTCCAAATGTTTTTTTTTATCTAGAATTGAGCACGGGAAAAGAATCAACAGATCTTGGATTTTTATGACTTTATTTCCGGTGGAAAAAAATCGTGTGTCCTGATAGCAAAATAAATAGAAAATTGGTTGCATTAATAAAGAAATAATAAATTAAATTTTGATGATCGAGTATGTTAAACAGGTCACGTCGCTGTCGTTGTGGACGATTTTTTTTTCCACTATGCTGATAGCAAAATAAATAATATAATTGATGGCATAAATAAAGTTATAATAAATTAAATTTTTTTGTACATATAAATAAAATTGGGGATGTAGCTCAATTGGTAGAGCGTTATCACACGCTTTGATAGAGGCACGGGTTTCGACTCCTCGCATCTCCAATATCTCTCTTTTGTTTTGTCCCTCCTCTTAGATGAGAACGCATAATTGAACACGGGAAGCATCAACGGACCATGGATTTTTATGAATTTATTCCGGTTGAGATATACTTTTGAGTATCTTAACCCGATCATCGAAGTAATAAACAGATCGCATTACTATCATTATCGTGGCCGAATTTTTCTCCCTTATCCTGCGGAGAATAAAAAACTTATGTCATTCTACAGACGTAACTTGGTTATCGCGATGCCAAGGTTCGCGAGCTTGGCCAGGTCGTCGTTCTCCTTGGCGATCGGCGACGTCACCTTCCGCTGCCGGAACCACAGATCGCACACCTCC
>LAPY01002224.1:71506-82902 GCA_000970635.1 Eragrostis tef
CGGGGCGTCGTCGTGAGCTGGGCGCCGCAGGAGGAGGTCCTGGCGCACCCGGCCGTGGGCGGGTTCTGGACGCACTGCGGGTGGAACTCGACGGTCGAGGCCGCGTGCGCCGGCGTGCCCATGCTCTGCCGCCCCTGCTTCGGCGACCAGATGGGCAACGCGCGCTACGTCGATCACGTCTGGCGGGTCGGCGTCGAGCTCCGCGGCGAGCTCGAGAGGGGCAAGGTGCGGGCCGCCATCGAGACGCTGATGGGCGGCACCGAGCTGCGGCGGAACGCGAGGGAGCTCAAGAGCAGAGCGGACGAGTGCGTGGCTACGGCCAGCACGAACGTCGATAAGCTGGTGAAACACATCTTGTCACTCTAGCTAGGGACCAGCGAGGAGAACCACATGCAGATTAGTTTTTGGACACATATTCTTTTTGTTAAAATAATTGGTACTGCGAATCTACGATTCGAGCTCTGAGCCAGAAGAAAGATTCCTGTGGACGTTGAGGTACGTGACAAACTGACCATGTGTCCATTGTTTTCGCCTTGTCCGGTGCATGGTGATCTGCATCAAGTGTTGTTTTTCAAGCCCTCGCAAACCAAAAAAAAAATTGTTGTTTTTCAAGATGAAAATTTTTCCAACACTTATTCTGAAAGTCTCGTTGAAAAGGCATCTGAATCGAGTGGATGGAGAAATGGATCATGGACTATTTGTCGTTCCCTTCATTTTCTTCCAGACATTGTTATCGACTCATTGTCACTTTTTTTTTCTTCAAATGGTTTTATTGTCACTTGGTTGCGTGTCTTCTTTAAATGTTCATACATGGCACGTCCCGTCTATCGGCCACATTTTTTTTCGTTGTAAAATAATTTGTTGGAGCTTTGAACTAGAAGAAAGATTCTTTGTACTGTGAAAGGGGTCTTGGACTAATGTTTAAGACACCCGAGTAGCACCTTTAAGGTCCTAGGTTCGACTCTCGTGGGAGCAATTTTTTTAGGATTTAACGGCTTTGTGCTTTCAATGGTAGGCGACGCACCCGTCGACAGCGAGGCGCCGGTGATGATTTCGTCAATCTCGAGGATTTGCTGGGCGCAGTCTTCGAAGATGCTCATAGAGGTAGGGTTTGCGTATGTGCCTTCATAAGGTGAGTGCGCGTGCGTTGTGAGAGTCTGAGTTTTACTGTGTAATCGCTGAAAAAGAAAGATTCTTTGTGCCCATTGAGGTTGTGAGAAACGAACCAGGTGAAATCTGAAACTTGTTCAATTGCACGATCAGCTCTCCCTCATTTTTTTTTCTTCAAGAACCTTTGTTGTACGTTTCTTATTAACAAAGAATCTACATCAGTTGGACGGCGACATGCATCATGGACTGTTGTCGTAATGTGTAATCGCCAAAAAAGAGAGATTCTTTGTGCCCATTGAGGTTGTGAGAAACTAACCAGGCGAAGTCTGCAAACTTGTTCAATTGCACGATCAGATCTCCATCATGGACTGTTGTCTGGGCATTAGAATTTTACCTTGGAATAGGGGTAAGAGTACCTTAGCCATAGGTTGGATTGACTACGAATTCTATGACAAAATTAAACTACAATTATTAACAATAGTCTAGAAGTTTGGCATTGTACTTTTAAAAAATGAAGACATTACACTTTTCAAGAAGTTTGGCTGTCTCCTTGCTAAACCTGATAGTTAATTCACACATAAATCCTGGTCAAACTTGTTTTACATGTCGATATTACCAATCTTCCCGGAGCCAGATCAAATAGTGCAAAACCTGCTGTGTAGCTCTGCCCTTACACACGTCAGCGATGATGATTAGTGAGACCACGCGATGGCAAACACACTTATATCAAAGCCTCAAACAGTTATGATTACTATGCACGCACCATGCTCGTCGCCACTGTCATTAAATGTTTCTTCTCCAACATATATCCCAACATTGGTTGAGACGTCCAGCATATCTTCGTTTTGCTCTGTTCGGCAAATAGAATAAACAATGTTGGGATATATCAACTGATCCTCACGGGCGAAATCCAGCATTGTGCTGCATCAAAGACCAGACACCATCAACACACACCGATTTCGACATGCTTGTTCTCCTAGGCCACGGCATATCTCCTTCCTTACAAATCGCAGTAATTAGCATCCAACGGAATCATTGTAGCCTTTGCGGTGGACAAATCGCTCTTGCAGTTCACTGCCTTTGCAATCTTGAACTCTTGCATTTTTTTAGCTGCAATCTCCATGTCCAACTGCCTCTTGTACCTTTAGCCTCACGACCTCGCATGGACTTAACTGCAATATCAGAGAATGGGAAACCATTATCGTTAGCGTATCCTGAAACCCGTGATTGCGATCAGGTTCTTCGAATCGATGTGTGATCAGTACGCGGCGCCAAGTCCTGTAGTGCTGTTTCGCATCACGACCTGCCGGGTATCGTCGACGCAGGCCTTGACGTCCATGCCTGACGCATCCTTTAACATCATCAAAGTGTTTCATGGGGGCCAGTCGGCGGTCGCCATGCATATCTATGTGTTGCCTCCAGATCGATCTTATGTGTTGCCTCTGCACTTGTGCTCCACCATGGCGGCGTGCGAATTGCCTTGCTCTTCCCTGCCCACTTGCGGCTTCATCGATCTCGATCTCTCACAGCTATATTTATCAAGTTACGATCCTGCTGCGTCGTCTCGGTCACAGCCTTTGCTCGACATGTTCGTGCGCCATGAACTTCTTGTTTACGCCTGTGACTTCGACTGCGCTGATCTCGCCGCCGCCCTCATGAACTTGTTCACGTCATAGATTTTCCATTGCCGTGCGACTGCTTGTCTCTGCACATGACGCTGGTGGTTGTCTCGTCGTCTTCTAGTTTCAGGCTGCATCGCGGCTCTGCCATTGCTCTTTGTTCGAAGCCCTCGATTGGTTTATATAATTAATGGAGTAGGCGAGACTATACTGCATTGTTATTTAAGATATAGAGGCAGAGATCCAAACGGTTTCGGTAGAGCCTGGCTTTTCCATGGTTTCAGAGCAACTCTAGCAAGGCCCCTACTTGGCCTCCTACTTCATATTTGAGGGCTTGAGCCAAAAAAACCAACTCCAGCAAGGACGCTACTTGAGCCCTCATTTTCCATGCCCCCTCAAACTCCAAGTCCAGGCACTCATTCCCAGGGTCCTCCAATCTCCCCCCTCATCCATGGGTCCCACTATTTTTTTTTGTTTTCATTTTTTTTCTCTCTTCTTTTTCGTTTTTTCTCTCTTCTCCCTCCTCCCGATCTCGAATGGAGGGTTGGAGCTCTGAGCTGCGCAGCCTAGGACTGTTGGGAAAGGCCAAAGGGAAAAAACGAAGGCATTTAGCGCTAGTGCATAATGAAATTAGGGTACATATAAACGATATGTATAGAGGCTTGGTCCCTGTATGATTGGAATTTTACATTCTTGATATAATATGCCCCCGCACCTTCCGTATTTTTAGAAAGTAAATCACGCTTAAAATAAAATCCTAGTATAGCGTGCCATAATTATTTACTTACAATCATGGCAGCGCAAAACCAGATAGTAATTCCAAACTTAGTACAATTTAGCTCTTGATGTGCATCGGAGGTAATATATTGTTTCCATCTAGGCCTAGGGAAAAATACATAGTAAAATTATATAACAAACCTGCACAAATTAGTTTTGAGTATTGATGGCCCGGAAATACCAAATAAATAATCAAATCATATCGTACAGAATAAATGTGTAGAGTCTCAAATAAGCACCCTTTGAAAATGCGACGCCGCATACATGTGGAAGTCTCAAAAAGATATTTACAACAAGGCTGATAACATGTGTTAGAACTATCTTAACCTTATGACCAACATTGCGTGCGTTGTTTCGAGATGAAAATCAACTTATGGTTTTGGTCTTGAATCGTTAGCATCACGATAAAATTAAAGGAGAGCCCACAATAATTTCAATTTTCTATCCTCTTAACTTTCGGGGTGTTGTGCAATTTCTGAGCGTAGGATCCTATGCATTCAACAAATTACTATCAACAAAACCATGCAAACAATTTTCTCATCTTCACTATGGAGATGGTGGTCCTTCTCCGTGATGCTTGCAGAATTCCATGATTTTGCCTTTGCTAACCAATCGCTTAGAGCATCCATGATCTTCAACTTATAAACCATAGAATCAGCTAGCCCATCAGTCCTATAGCTCCAACTTGACAATGCCAACAAGCGAAAAGAAAATAAATACAGCCATCAAAGCTCTTGCAAAATTTATGATCGATTGGTTATCAGGATTGTATAAGATCTGAACTCAGAGCTGCTAGGATTATATCACTTACCAGCATGCATGGGAGTTCAATAGAAGTGGTATCACAGAAGAAGCTGAGGCCTCACACACTCATTGGAATAGGAAGGTTGTAAGAAACCGACTGTTGTATAGGGAAATCAGTAGTTGCTGTATGTAAATTGCAATGGTCTCTATCATCTTCTGAGCATGATGGCCTACCTTACCAATGTGGCATCAATGTTCTGCTGAAAAAGGCGGCCACCGTAAAACAAGACATTAAACTCATTGTCTCTAATCTCCATCTGCTGAATTTGAAATCCCTGCGGAAATCGTCATCACCACAGGACGGCATTGCTCCATCTAGCACACTATCATCTGCAGGAGCCGAGACAGCAAATTATGGGTAAAAGAAAAATTAATGCTTAAAGTACTGGGTTCTTTTATACCAAAGGTAACAATCTAAGGCGATAAGAAGACCTTTTCCAAGGGACTAATCTATACTCGAGCACACTGGTATAAGCTGCCTATGATTACCACCTAAATTAGGTGATGATGTCCCATGACTGAGAAGCAAATGCAGTATCAGAGGTACTAACATAAATCAAGAAAAATGGATGAAGCACCGTGACTGCAGGGAAAATAGAGTCGACATAAGACAGATCTATCAGCATGGTGAGCAAAATTGCAGTGTTGCCCTAGTGATCAAGCCCCTTAACATAATGCAGATGGATGCAAAAAACACCTTCAGTTGAAGACCAAACACTGCGATATGATACAAAGAAAATTGACCAAGAATATAATTAACTAGCTTTGCTTGAAATAAGCTGGAATAACAGTGAGGCAGCCAAAAAGAAAGCATTACCAATTCCGGAGCCGGATGAACTGAGGGTGCTTAGGGCTGGGTTGGTGCTTGTGGTGAAAGCGGTCAACCTTTAAGCAATTTGTTACTGCAGTTAGCTCTGGATGGAAATAGGTATTATGCAGCCTTCCACACAGCCTTGTGCACACATGAAGTGCATCCTGAACAGCAAAGTTGGCACTGCAGTTAGTCTGCTATCGAGGTCAGTCAATCTCCGAAAAATCAAATGAGTACTTGCTGGAAGGATTGAGGCATCACTTTTGGAGAATATGATTGGAATTACATATGACCCTAAATCAGTAAAGCTCAATGAGCATTAGAGAAAGTTTAAAGTACAAATTCAAGGCTAAAGGAATGATAACAAGTAAAAAATTATGATTAAACTCCTCAAGCAATAGGTCTTTAAGCATGTCAAGTGCCTTGACTGATCCAACAATTTGCATGATTCGACCATGCCATTTGTTCGGTTCGCATTAGCACAGTATATGAATGTACAGGTCTTATCAGATTTATAGAACACTGGTCAAATCAAAAGTCACAAAAAAATCTTTATCAAGCAAAGATCGGAGGCTACCTGTTTACGAGGCTCTACAAGTTGATCCAATCCAACAAGTCTCAAAGCGATCTAAAAACAGAACCAGTTTCACAGAAACTCACAATGTGCTCAATGCTCTTCTCCTTTGTCATCGTGCCTTCGTACTCCACAGCATAATTTAGAGTAGCACTGTAACAATTTGTGCCTATGCAACTATTATTCAGAAAAAATAGCAAATTTGATCAATGTGTTCCATCTACCCAGTTACCCATGATGACAAATGTTAAAATGGGACAGATGCCCATGTCCGTCGCTGAGTTCCATCTGCATATATTGGTTTTATGTCTGCAATCTTAATGCCCAAAGCATCAAAATTTACTACAATTAACATATGATTTCGTTAAAGACATTCTGTAAATGACATGAAGAAAGAGATGATAGGGTACTCACCACGAGCTCGCCGACGCCAGCAAGATTGATAGTGGCGTTCAGCCTGGTGGTGGCAAGCAGCACGGCAAAATGGTTGGCTCATTCTAGAACGAGGTGCAGATTATGAACTTGCAGTGGCGGTTCCCTGATCCAGTGGTGATGCTGCACGACAGCAGGAGCACGGTGACGATGTCGGCGAACCTACCAAACTCCCGCGCGAACCTACCAAACCATCTGTCGGCTCGATCTCCCTCTTCACGTGCTTCTTCGCGGCGAGGGCCGCGCCGCCCATCCCCGCCACCGCCGTGGGTTCCCTCCCCGCCACACTCGTCGGCCGCCTCGCCATGGGCCCGGCCTGTGACCTCCTCGGCCCGCGCCATGCGTCGGGCGTCGCCAGCCTCCTCGCGGCAGCCGCTCTCGCGCCTGCCAGCAATCGTTGCCACCGATTGTATCGTAGGAACTGGATCTAGGCGTGGCAACGTAGGAAGGAAGGAACTGGGCGTGGAATCAAACATGATTGACGGGCGTCCTCCGCGTCGAGGCATAGATGGAAACAAATCGACGCAAATTGGGGAGGAAGCGGGATTGAAACCATTGCAGGCGCGGGTACACGGGTGAGAAAAAGCATGACAGAAGGCGACGGAACATTTCATATAAAGCCATTCCTAGTTCTTGTCACCCGTAACCGTGTCACCATGTCACGGTCAACATTTATTTTAGGCCCACCAATTCCAAATCCAAAGGTGAAGGTATGTAAATCAAGGGTGGGTATCTAGGAGGGTACACGATATTTAGATGGAGAGTTATTAGTCGCACAACTCGTGCTTTATTAGTTTAGAAGATTAGATTTCTCATAATAGCAGTGGTGGGTAATTTTCTCTTTTTATTTTTTTGATTAATGTGGGAATTTCTAGCATTTTAGAGCAAACGTGGTGGCTCCGTTTCTTGGTCAATTATATATATAACTAGACTACCTACCCGCGCATTTTGCGCGGCTAGTTTTCTTATTAAGGAAAACAAAGTATAATGTATTTATAGGAATATTTTTTGGGGATTGTATCAATCTAACCTGATCCATCAACGGGACACAATTTCTTTACTTTTCTTTCTCGATGATTGAAAAAGTTAGGAGCTTCTAACTTCTCTTATATTTTCTTATGCATGCTACTATATTGCTTATATACATAAGGTTGTATTGATAAGTTCAGCGTAAAGTTGGAGAGTGGGCCTTCATTCTTGGTTAGTTAATTATCTTATTTAAAAAATGATTCGAATATGTATATTAGTTAACTTGTCCACTCTAGATGTCGAGAAGCATAAAAACAATACATGGTTCCTCCAAGAAGAGCATAATATGGCTCACCAGTTTGTTGCTTGTCCATTATTATATTCGTATAAGCTGAATGAACTCTGTATTTGTTTATTCAACTACCCTAGAGTGCAAGAGTAGAAATCAATCAGAGCCCTTGATTATACAAAATTAGGAGTAAATAAAAACATAGTAAAAAAATGGAGGCAATCAATGCAATATCCTTTCATGGAAAATTAGGAATCAATCGGCATTCCATTCATGGAAAATCATCAATCAATCGATAATATTCCTCACTGAAAACACGTTTATTTCCTTAGGAACCTAAGCAGCTAACCAAACCGAATCTAATATCCATAACATTCTTAAAAAAAAAATACTTTCCCTTGATATCTCACCAGTTCTTCTCTCACATTTTTCGTGTGCTCCCACTCTCAAATTTTTGTGTACTTTCCCTCGATCTCGCGGTTCTTCTCGTACTTTACCCTCTAACATATGTTGATCGATCTTTTTTAATCATGATCACGGCATCCATATCAGTACACAATAGTGATGCGGTACGTTCCAGGCTTCCACTATCCGGCATGCAGGTCCAAAAAACTCATCACGTAGGGTTCAACATGTGTCACGGCATGCATGCACGTCTCAAAAAAAAACAGAAAACACAAACCATGTTTGTTTGGTAACGCGTACACACATGTAAAAAAAAGTATCATGCTCATGTCCAAAACGTGAAAAAGAAAAAAATTTACGTACCATGCAAAATCATTACAACTTTGGATAAAAGCTTCCTATCATATGCATATTTTCCAAAACAAAAAAAGGAAAATAATAATAGTAAATATGGGTGAAGTCTTGCACTCTACGGTGTAAGACTTTATCTTTTGTCTCGAGATCTACTCAAATGAAGGGTCTATAGTTATTTGAGACTACCTTAGCGGGAGCCTCGTAAAATATGACGGTTGCATGCATATCCAATAGGCCGATGGCGAGTCAAAGTCTGGAGACTGCAGTAAGGCTAGATCGTTTTCTCTCATGCATGCGCTTGAACATGGCATCTTCCTCGAGGATCCAAAATCCAGCTGTTGATAATTTTACAGTCCACATCTCCACATGCGAAGAACAAATTGATCTTCTTTTTTGCAAGAAGCAACTTGACATTTAATAGCAACAGTAGAAAGAAAACACATAAATACTTCAAAAGCACCTCATGGAGATTGAATCAGTTGTAGGCTTCGCTCGTAGCGCTGTTATGCCGCCATCGTGTGCGCCCATGAGCATTCGGCTGCTCCATGAACCCTTCGTCCTTTTGCTCGATGTGCCGGCAGCTTGGCTCCTGCAGCGCATATGAACAATGCGACCTTGCATTCAAAAAACAACTTGATCTTTATAGCAGCGGTAGAGAGATAAAAAAACGTGAAAAGCGCCTCACGTAGATTGGATCTGTTGCAGAGCACTATGCTGCCGTCGTGTTTGCCTGTCCCATGCTCCCATGAACATGACGTCCTTCTGCCTGCGCATTGCATCACCGGCATTTAGGGTTCTCGACTACCTGACATCCTTTTTGTGTCATGGTTGCAAAGCATCGTTAAAGAGAGGTGTGCTATGTAAGACTTATAATTTAAGTAGGTATTAGAGATTAAAGGGTATTTTGGGCTACTTTTTTCATAATGGCAGTGTTGGGTAATTTTCTCTTCTTATTTTTTTCAGATTAACGTGAAAATTTCTAGCATTTTAGAGCGAACGTGAAGGCTTCAATTTTTGTTCAATTATATATATAATAGATAGATTGGCTTAGTAACTTGTCATTTCGTGTGTGTGGGTGGGTGTGTGTGTGTGCGCGCGCGTGTGTGTGACGCAAAATTGTAGAGGAGTTCCCCACAGTGCCTGACTTTTCCATTAATAGAAGTAAAACTATTGTGTTAACAAGAACAATTTAATAACAAAGGAAGTACAAAAGCCTCGCCAAACAACTTAATTGTCAATAACATAAAAAAGTGTCTTGACAAACCATAAAATAAAATAACGAGTCATATTGCGCGGGCCACCTTGCTAGTTTCTTACTAATGTGCAAAATCAACCGTGATGATGTCTCTTGTGAGGGTGAGTGGCTACAAGATATTCGACAACCTGCAATGTGCCAACACTAGCCACTTGAATGGAAGCGCATAAGATTCTCAAAAGACTCAAATGTGCAACGAGAGGAGACTAAAATTGACGATTCAACGGGGGAATTAATGTATAGGAAACTGCTTTTATCATATAGGGCAATCATTACAACTTGAAAAATTCAACTACACAAAGTTTGCCTGAAAATTTCTGGTAAGATAACATTCGCAAAGAATGTATATATTTGGTGAATGGCAATATGAGAAGACCCGTCAGTTTTCAAACAATCTGCCACCTTTTCCTTTAGCCCCATTGCCCTTTCCCTCATCTCATACCATCCCTCTGTGTTTAGAACTCTTTGTTGATAGCGTAAAAGCAGGCTTTCGAAAAAAATGACCCAAGTTCGAGTTAGGGAATGACTTAATTCTGAGTATGGGATTTTGTTTTTGATTTATTAGTCTCAATGGGACATTTTATTCTTTTGAGCTTTCGTCAGCCTTTAGTCAAAAATTATTCTTACTACTAGTTTGTATTGTCAGTCCGTTATTTAATCTATGATCAACTTTAGAATATTTTCATTATTCAGGGTGATTGGAGGCGGGGCGTATATATAGTGCAGTCAACCAGAATCTGAAAATACGTAACTGAACTAAAGACATGACCCACAGGCCACGATTCGAAAATTATACAGATCATTTGAAACAATAAATATTCCAAAACGAGGAATGAATAGCTGTAAAAGAAAATTTAAGGTAACATGTCAAGTGTACGAGGACGTAGGATTAGGGAAAGAAAATGTTAATTGGATGGAAAAAATAAGAGCTGAGTTTAATATTGACTTTGATTGCTTATATGTGAATTAAATTATGTTCTTTTTGTAACAGATGAAATATATTCCATCATATATACTGATATACACATAACTTTCGTGGAGAGGCACAATTTCTGTATAAATATACTAAATGAAATCATCTATTAAAATTAGGAGGATAACAATCTTACACGGGAATAAAAAAATTGTTTGCCCAGTGCGATACAAGGGTTGAAAGACTAGTTTAGATAAAAATTCCAGTATGCGCATGTTGGACGCACATGGCTATTGAGAGTTTTCTGATGACAACTTCGTTTGGACTCTCATAGATCAGTCCACGAGAGCCGTATGTTAATTATTAAATGGTGATTTGCTCGCTGTGACCCGTAGATCAGTGGATCTGGTAATGGACAAATCACCATGCCCACCACAAAGTCACACGTACACTAATTTTCAGTGCTCCGGCTTGCTGGCAGAGTGGCAACCATGGCTAACGCCGTCCAAGAAGCCATTGACGGCGAGATGCTGCGTCTGCGCCACGTGCTAGTGTTCCCGCTGCCGTTCCAGGGCCACATCAACCCGATGCTGCTGCTCGTGGACGTCCTCCACGCGCACAGCCTCGCCATCACCGTCCTCCACACTCACTTCAACGCCCTCGACCCGGCCCTCCATCCGGCGTTCGACTTCGTCTCCGTGCCCGACGGCATCCCCGCCGACGTCGCCGCCACCAAATCTGGCAACATAATCGATATAATCCTGGCCATGAACGAGGCCATGGAGGCATCGAGTACCTGTGAAAAAAATATGGCCAATAACTTTCTGAAATTTCCAAAAATCAGCTTTACCAGTGGAGTCTGGTATCATATATTTATCGGCCAAAATTTCAAAAACAAATTGAAATTTTAATTCAACAAAAATCATCTAAATTTTATTTAAAATTTTGAACCTATTTTATTTTTTTCCGATATTTCTGAAAATTGGTTTTATCAATGACCTCCGATAAAGTTTTTCTAGGCGTCGACCGCCATCGACGAGGTCCTGCCGTCGGTGATGGCGGGCGAGGCGCGCCAGCGCCCCCC
>LAPY01002225.1:39361-52618 GCA_000970635.1 Eragrostis tef
GGTTTGCGAAAATGCCTCGGGGGACGGTGGGAGTAGACTCGGCCTTCAGATCGGGATCGGAGGCACCAAATCCAGTGTTTGCACGGTTGCACTGAAATGTCTGTTTGCACTAAAATTTCCCCTCAATGTAAACCAAGGAAGTAATTAATGTCGTCAATGAAATCATCAATATCATCCTTGTTGCCGACAGAGTCTCCAGGCCCAGCAACGCCTATGAATTGGCCAATTGCCAGGGACAGCGCCTTGGAGCCCGCCGCCAACCGTCTCCATTAGCCACTAATCACCATTTTTCTTTCGACCATGTATGTACGTGCTTTCAAGGGAAAAATTAGCCCCCCTACGATTGTACGTTGCACAGGACAATCCAACCATGGCGTACACCTACGTGGGGCACACGACGACAATATATATAACGTTTTGTTGTGATATCTCTTAAACAAAATGTCTCGTACATGGGTCTAAAAAATTCTCACATCTTTTGTTTTTGAGATCTATATATTGCAGAATACTAATAACAGTGTAATCCATGGTTGAGTTATATTATTGGAACACATCAGATAGCAATTCAGTTTATCTTAGAAAATAAGATAACAATATTAATGGATCACCACGAAAATTCTATGAGGATATTAAACTATACATAACCAAAGAAACTCAAAAGGTACAAATGACAAGCCATGTTTTGAATATCTCATCATTCATCATTGTAGTACTATGATCCAAAGACTAACCGATTACAATTATGGACATTTGAAGCCTCCGTATTAAAGTTGTGATAGTGATATAGTGAAGGCGATATTATTTCTCGCTTGACCTATTGGATGACGGGGTTCCGTGCTTGGTGTCCCTCTATGTGACTCTTATAGATATTGTACCTTCAAAAAGTAAGATAAATATTACATCTCTGCAAGAAATAAAATAAACCATCGTATCAAGCAACTAAAGTACCAGGGAAACAGCTACAAAATGTTAGTGGACAAAAGTCAAAGGAAAAGGTGGTATGTGTGTTGTTCTTGTAGCTTGCGTGTGAAATTTTAGGAAAGAACTGGTTTGGCATAACCAAATACTTCAAGTTGCAGTAGCGTCGTGGATATATGCGAAACCAGCCACCATGATTCAAATCTTATTGCATTCATTTTGCGCATGTGGTGGTGGGTGTACATGGTTCGATCGCAAAAGAAAAAAGTCCTAAAATATACATATCACTATGGCGTGAAGTCAAAATATACACATACATGGCATGTTACGATCATAAGGAGCACGGATTAAGAAGATTACGAGATACGGAATACGGAGCCAAGGACTTGTGAAGCTTACGCACATGGAAAATGCTTCAAAGTAAACCTATTTGTCTGACTTTTGTCCGACCAAGTGTTTTCTCCTTTGATTGATATGTGAACCACCACCCGAGTGATTTTAACTATTAGATTTCCTGATCGTACAAAAGACTACCAAACATGTTTACTCTATAGCAGTGCTCTACCCACATGCCCATCGTTTTTTCTTCAAAAGACCATACCCATCGTTTTCTGATTTGTTCTTTTTTAGATAAAACAATCCTAGAATTATTGGTATTATCTCTACCGGAAGACGGAGGGGTCTGTGCTGGATCAGGATCCCCTACCTTCAGGTGCGAAGTCACGGCTGTGCAGTCAGTCTGATCCATCGTTCGCTGTATCCGACGGTGCTTGTGCCTCCCGTGTTTATCTCCAGCTTCTCTCTTTATCTGTCTCTCTCCACTCGCTTTGTTTGGCTTGGCCGGGGCAGGAATTTTTCATCTGCACCTCCACTCTCCAGCTTGCCGACCTCGACGGCAAGCGGACGCCGGTGCGACGGATCCGATACTCTAATTCTTCCACTATTGCTGTTCATTCGTTTAGGAGGTGACTAATGGTGCCGGACATGGAGGTTAGGAGGTAGAGCCACGCCACCACAGCCGTGCTCCTGCTCCACAAAGCTCAAATAGATTTGCCATGATTATCTAAAGAGTCCAAAACATCTAAGCTCAAATGAAATTTATGAATACTTCTTTCCAGCTCTAGTTACTTAATCAAGCAACCATTGCCGTTGAGCAATGCGACAAGCTCACGCCATGAGCTTCTACAATTGTAAAAGCTCGCCGAGCTCGCCGTTCACTAGTAACGTCGTTCTGTTCTGCCACGGATATACGGAACAAGCTGCTATGATGCTTTAGAACCAAAGGACGCAGTAGGCAGAACTGCAGAAGCCCAACCAAACAACTTGGGCTGCATCTGCCCGTGCCTGGCAAAGTTGCCACTTGCGTGAGAGGTGAACGAGTCGACGGTGAGTGAGCAAACCACTGGACGTTGTTTTTGCAAATACAGTATAAAAGAACAATACATTGGCTGCTAGCTCCTTACTGTCGTCAAGATCAGCAAGAGTACCAGCAATGGGTCTATGCTGGAACCGGGTATCTGGATGCAACGCGTGCAAGAATAGGGAATATATCTCTGTCCCCACTTTGCTCTGCATCTCTTCAGTGAACAAGGCAGTCCATGCAACGCAGTACATCTCAGCTCTAAGACACGGGATGACTGGTCAATAAAAGAACAGTTTTTCTATCTTTTAGATAGAGGAACGGCTCTATCATCAATCTCTCTCTAGCCACCATGACTACTGCTTTAGAACTGAAAGAAGACAACTTTGGCTGTTCAAAGGTACTAAGTCACAAGAAAAGAAGTTAAAGAGATGAAGGGCAGTTTAGGGGGAGAGAGGGAAACAAAAGAAGAGAAAAAGCATGCTTGCTACTTTGGCAGGGTAGCGTGGTATTTCTTCTCTCTCTCTCTCTCTCTCTCTCTCTCTCTCTCTCTCTCTCTCTCTCTCTCTCTCTCTCTCTCTCTCTCTCTCTCTCTCTCTCTCTCTCTCTCTCTCTCTCTCTCTCTCTCTCTCTCTCTCTCTCTCTCTCTCTCTCTCTCTCTCTCTCTCTCTCTCTCTCTCTCTCTCTCTCTCTCTCTCTCTCTCTCTCTCTCTCTCTCTCTCTCTCTCTCTCTCTCTCTCTCTCTCTCTCTCTCTCTCTCTCTCTCTCTCTCTCTCTCTCTCTCTCTCTCTCTCTCTCTCTCTCTCTCTCTCTCTCTCTCTCTCTCTCTCTCTCTCTCTCTCTCTCTCTCTCTCTCTCTCTCTCTCTCTCTCTCTCTCTCTCTCTCTCTCTCTCTCTCTCTCTCTCTCTCTCTCTCTCTCTCTCTCTCTCTCTCTCTCTCTCTCTCTCTCTCTCTCTCTCTCTCTCTCTCTCTCTCTCTCTCTCTCTCTCTCTCTCTCTCTCTCTCTCTCTCTCTCTCTCTCTCTCTCTCTCTCTCTCTCTCTCTCTCTCTCTCTCTCTCTCTCTCTCTCTCTCTCTCTCTCTCTCTCTCTCTCTCTCTCTCTCTCTCTCTCTCTCTCTCTCTCTCTCTCTCTCTCTCTCTCTCTCTCTCTCTCTCTCTCTCTCTCTCTCTCTCTCTCTCTCTCTCTCTCTCTCTCTCTCTCTCTCTCTCTCTCTCTCTCTCTCTCTCTCTCTCTCTCTCTCTCTCTCTCTCTCTCTCTCTCTCTCTCTCTCTCTCTCTCTCTCTCTCTCTCTCTCTCTCTCCCCTTTGCTTTTCACTTTGCTGATTTGTTTGTTTGTGTCATGTTTTATGTAAAAGATATATGTTTGGGTCTAGGTAAGGTAATCATCTGCAGGTGGGACTCCTTTTATCAAGTGCGAGACAGCCAGATGTGGCATACAATCTACAAAAGATTTTGCCCATTTTATCGATGATACCGACCAAATTCTGGAAAAAGAAATTTGGTAATACTGGTGCTTCTTTCCAGACCCGTTACTGCTTTAGCAAACGTATGATGTGCTCCAGTAGCTGATACAGTGACCATGAAAAAGAATGAAACAAGAACAAGTAGTACTGGTAAGATGTATAAAGCAACTGCTGCCAAAAAAGAGACGAGCTCTTGCCCACACCCCTTTGCCAAGAATCTTTGATGCTTGTTTTCTTGTGAGAGCTACGAAGCTTGATACTTACTACTCCCTTTACAAAAGACCCCACTGGTAGGACAGAATAGCCTTTGTTTCTCAAAAAAGCTAAAGTTTTCACGCTTAAAACCGTCTTAAATAGCAGTGCTTAGAAGAAGATAGGCCACTGCCCCCTAGTTACACCCCACATCAGGCCAGACCCACCACAATGCACCTCATGTCTGTTCCTCCTCCTTGCCATGCACCCTGGGTTTTGGTCCTCACTACACGTTGCCGCCTCTTCAGAAGCTTCCGAAGCCACCTTGACATCCGCGCCACCATCATGCTCGGCCCGGCGATCGTCCAGACTTGCCGGTTCCCCTAGAAAACGAAGAAGGAAATGAAATCAGATCAGGAGAGGAACGACAAGCCTGAAGAAATTGGACAGCCCTGCAAGTTTGTATTTCAGTCAGGTGACACGCTGAAACCGTTAGGCTTTCTGGTGTTTATCATGATGAACCATAGTGATGCTCTTTGTTTGACTGCTTTCATGCATGTAGACCAATGATTTCAAGTATGATATGTGCATCTGTGTTGTACTCATTAGGGAACATAGGTCTAATCCGCTTGCTTTTGCTGAAAGATTAGCATATCATCATTGGGGAATGTGGACGTGATGAGGCAAAGAGTAGCGCGGGGCATCTTTTGCTCATATTCGCGACCCTTTGTTTTCTCCTACTCCTACCTTTTCTCAGTTAGTGCAGGAGCCATGATATTTAGTTCTTGGCCTATTGTCATG
The DNA here is from genome assembly GCA_000970635.1 of Eragrostis tef. Classification (NCBI taxonomy): domain Eukaryota; kingdom Viridiplantae; phylum Streptophyta; class Magnoliopsida; order Poales; family Poaceae; genus Eragrostis; species Eragrostis tef. The sequence continues at coordinate 44,098 of LAPY01002225.1, forward strand.
AAAATGACGAAAACATGAGCTAGCAACTGGAATAAATTTTGGAATAACGAACAGGCTAGTGCACAATATTTGGAACACACTGCGAGTCAGCAGAAGCTGGTCAAACAAGAACAGTTCTGTAATGTAGCCTGAACTAAGAAGTTTTGATAAATTTTGATGAAGAGGTATTGTATTTGTCACCTCCGTACTAGTAAACATGCTTTGCAAATGCCATTTTCAAGCCTGAAACTTTAAATTTAGAGAGCTTCCTATGTAGTATGTACTGCCATAAAGATAGCAATTTCTTTTGTGAATTGGCAAACGCGAAAGGACAGGGAAAGAGGCCAACTCGAAAACAAAATTCAAAGCTTGCATTGTAGGAAACGGTAGATTGCAATACCTGTTGTGGATTGGATCAGGACCATTTGGCACCCTCCTCTTGCTATCCTGGAAGGGATCTTCAACCTTGAAATCCTCCAAAGTCCTCTGCTCGCCATCCGCTCTGGACATCATCCTCCTGCCCACGATCATCGGCAGAGCCGAGTTCTTGCCGTCGTTCACGACCAGCGACATCAACACAAGAGCACCAAGGAAGATGACCAATGCCGCCGCCCGCGCAGGCCCGGCCGGTCTTCTCATGATACCCGGGGGGTCTTCGCCCTGCAGCGTCTTGTTCTTGCGTGGCCTCTTCCTCCTTCCTCGCTTCTGCCGCCTCACTGCCAACACTTCTGCTGCTGCTGCTCTTCAAAGAGCTTCTTCTCATGGGGGTGGCACAAATGGGAAATGCAACGCTGTGACTGCGCAATGTGGCTACATATTATAATGTGGGGGAAGTAGCAGCAGAGCAGGATTTGTGTCAGTCGCTGTTGTGGTATTCTTGCTTCTTGTTTTGTTCTGGGTTTCTTTTGCTTTAGCTGATTCTGCTGTGCTTTTCAAGGACCTAATGGAGGGGGGAGAGTAGAATCAAAGCAACTGAGCCATGCTTGCTTTTGCACTTTGCTTTTTTGAGTTATGTTGTTTTCTTACCTTTCCCTTTTAATTCCTTGTTTGTTCTTGTGAAGAGGGGAAAGACAGTGAGAGGAAAGGAGAGGCACTGCTATCTGATCCTAAGGCTGCCCTTGGTTTCCCTCAAGTACAAATTCCTATTGGAAGATGCAATTCAGGTTATATGTGTAAAATAAATGGAAATAATTCATCCGTCATTGAGTATTTCTAGGAGAGAGTGGCATGACATATGAGAGATTGCCCTGCCAAAGTGTGGTTCAAAAGCAGCTCCAAAGTGAGCAGCACCCTGAAGAAATAAACATCGCTTTCAGGCGATGTGTCACAATCCTTTTTATTGGGTGAAATGAATAGGAGTGGTGTTATACAGCAGTGCTTTTCCCAAGCCAAACTTATGGCGCTGATTCTTTGTTAAATTCCTTTTGTAATTGCATTTTGAGCACAATTGATCAAGTCCATCCATTTCGAATATCACCTATAACATTGTGATCAGGTTTGATAGATTGCTTCATGCTGATGCCCCTACATATGGAATCAATTGGGTGGCTAAACAATAGTTTATTTATCTCTCTCTTTCTCCTCTGCAGGAGGCAGAGTTTCTTTGGCAGAGCAAGCATGAGCAAGGAGACTGAGACCAAAGAGCTTCTATATTGTGGAAAGGGCCAAAGAAGTTGGTTATTTTTGAGACAGCCTGACACATCGCTGTCCTTAAAACCACTGTGAAGCAAGACAACACAATAGTTAAAGTGTGAACAGCTAGTTGCATGCCAGCGTGCCGGTTGAGCTCTGCAGCAGTGAATATTACATAGTTACAGCATCGCCTGTCGCGGTAAAGACAGTGACCTAGATGAACACTCAAAGAAAACATGAACAGCACTGAAATTCTCAGTGTGTAACGAAGGCCCTATTTTTCTGTCCAACCGAGCGTACTTGGGTTGAATCATTCACCTGACAGCAAATGTTCCGAGAACTGAAACTCGCAAATATTCCAGCTCTTGTTGCTACTCTCGCACTCGCCTGGTGCAGCTCATGGAACAAAGATCTCGCCCTGGTCAGAACATACCTTGCTTTGCCTCGTGCTTGATGCCTTGCCCACGCTCTCTAACCCTTTGATTTCACTGCAAGCAAGCCACAAGGATTTCATACTCAACTGTCGAAGAAGTTTTATCCTCGTCTGGACATTACCAGCCAAGCACTTTTATGCGCTTTCAGAAAAAGAATCATCCTTAGGTTCAGAGTTTCAGACGCCCACCCTTAACTGACATCAAATTTGAGCTGCAAGGTCATTGTCGCCAGAGAGGACCACGCAGGTGGAGTAGAGTTAAGCCAAGAAGGTGAGCAGGCCACACACTCCTAGCCTCCATTGCGACGAACTTGTAAAGGACCAATGCTTTGGTTCTCCAACACTTGCATGTACACACGATTTTACTGAACGATTAGTGAGTGGATCGCCTAGCTACAGCATCTGCGTCACGTGAAGTCCGGCATGGCGGAATCCGAAGCGGCGGCGGCGGCGGCGGTTTGAGTGTGCAGGAAAATGGAGAGCATTGCGAGTAGGCTCCATGCATGTGTTCGATATGGAAATTAACCCAAGAATGTACCTCTAGTTTTGGGGTGCTGAAACAGCCGACGCAGCGCCTCCGTGAGGAAGCTCCGGCGAGCGGCGGCACTGACATCCTGGCGAGAGCAACAGGAGCAGCCTTCCGGCAACCTGAATGATACGGGGACCATGTAACGTGGGCCAGGATGTCAGTCGGAAACACGTCGCCTTGGGCCCAGCGGCAGGGGTTCTCTTACGTATGTTTCAGTGAGATCCCCGACTAATCCGTATTACCGTGTTACCCCCCCCCCCCCCCCCGATTGGGGTGCTCTCGAGTTCTCCCCCCCCCCCCCCCCTGGTTTGGGTCGTTGTGACCGTTCGATCCAACATAGGCGATCCAGATGGAAGCAAGAAGCCAAGAACGAGGCCGCAGTATTTTTGCAGTAGTATCCCACATGATTCGTATTATTATAGTTTATGTCCTACCCTTGCCTGGATCCAGGGGCTATGGTCCTATGGATTATATATTTGCACATGAGTCCCTCGAATACGATGTATTACCTTCAGGAAGAACTCCGTCAGGGCGCCGACGTCACAGGAATCATGCGACGGCACGTTTTAGGCCTCGTTCGGCAGCTCCAGTTTTGGTTCTGTGCTGAATCCTTCCGGCAGCAGGAACGAGTGAATCCACTTGTCTCACTCAATCCAACTACAGTTTCCATTCCTCTCTGTTTTCATTCCTTGCACCTGATTTTGTTGTTCGGCAACAGGAAGTCAGGAACCGTTCGGCAGCAGGAACGGCAGGGACTCAAAATAGAATAGCACTCAAGTGTTCAGCAGCCACTCAAGACCGAGTAGAATAGGACTCAAGTGTACAATTTGCATAGTACAATTTACTGTCAAGAGCTAACGAACTACTCTCAGCAATAACAGGTTTTATCATGAGTAACACCAAGCACCACATTAATAAATTAACACTAGCATCTCAGTGCTTTATATGCTGTCTGAATCAATGATGTCTCACGGCAGCCTGAAGTTATAAAATGCCATAACGAAAGATTAGTAAGAGAATGAATGTTTATCAGGTAACACCAAACACCACATTAATAAATTAACACCAAACACTACATTAATAAATTAACAAGCTTGGGTTATCGGAGTGCTCCATTCAAGAGAATGAATGTCTTCTATGGGTAGACTTTTTGGGACCTGCAAGAAACATGACAAGTATTGTTAGCTCATTCAGTAAAACACATCAAAGAACTTTGCACAGTAAAGAATTGCTACTAAGTAATCTACTAGAATAGTGCAAGTTATAAAATGCAGTTTCTGCAATTTCAAATTTAATATAAAATTTTTAGTTATTTCAGTACAAGATGACTTGCAAAAGATACTGAAGGCTTGTGATTTGCAAAAGATACAAATGTGAAGAGCACAACAATGTTGGCTCCATAAGTGTCAGAGCTTTTATGATTTTTCTTACGATTTTATAACTGATTATCTATACTACTACCTGCTTGCTCCATAACTGTCAATACACATTATATGTTCCTCTTCTATGAGCAAAGAAAAAAAAAAGGCATCAAGTAAAGACAAGGCTGCTTATACATGAACATATGCACAGATCAAGTAACTGAACTAGAAAAGTTCCCAGAAAAAAAAGGCTAACTGAATAAGCCATCTGCTCATGAATTCACTACCAGAACTGCAATTCAGAACTGCACCCTAATTCATTTTCTCACCAATCCATTACCAATCAGACTTTGGCCACCCTAAGTATTTGCACACGCACGGTTTGTGGAATGTTGTGACTTTGAGAATAGGGAAGCGCTTCTTAAGCACCCCTAAAGTCCTTTCCACATGATTCCTTAGTAACAGTAGTAATGTTGTTATCATGTATGCATGAGACAAAAACAAGAAGGGAGACAACTGTTAATATAGGAAATGACAAAGATTAAAAGTACCTTTTAGAGTAAGTACCGGGTCCCAAGAGGCCGGAGGCTCGTCTTCACCAATCCTACGAACTGCTGGGATAATCTGAAAAGAGAAGTGGTAAATGTATTCAGCTGCAGATGTCCATGCCAAATTGACATAAGATTTCTAGCAACTGCTGGGATAATGACAATCGACTGCTGGGATAATCATTGCTAGCTACTGCTCTTCCTACTGCACAAGTAAGATTTCTGAAATGACCATCAACCACATAATTGTACTGTTACCACCATCCTATTCCAACAGGACATCAGCACAAAGGAAAAATAAAACTGCGCTATTGCCAAATGGTTCAATAGTAATTTCATTGTTCTGTATACTATCTTGCCACCATCAGAAATGGAATTCAACAGAAGAATTGCAACATGAGCATACATGAGCATGCAAGTATAGTAGAAACACATTCTGCATAAAGGGAGCAAACAAGAGAAAAAATAACTCATTCCGTGCCTATTCCGGCCTAACCGAACGAGCCCTTAGAGAAGACCCTTTGCCGCGCCGCCACACATTCGCAGATTTCTCACCCTAAGGTTGGACCTCCACTTTTATTGGATCACGCGAGAATTTGTTCCAAGTGTTCTAAGGTTGGATCTCTAAAGCCTTTTTTTTTCCCCACTGTGGCAAGCTACTTGGAAAACAATAGCATAGATGAGCATTCTAATTTTTTTTACTAGATTGGTTAGTGATGCAATCACACCCTCATAGTGCAACGGGCTCTTCACGTCTTTCGCTTTCTGAATATTTCTGCATATAGACCATCAGAGTTCTACTTGCATGCTGATTAATGTCAGCGGTGCATTCAGTCACAAACCACACATACAAGCAGTTAGTAATGCCCTCACCAGAAATGATCATCGACCTTCTTGGAATCATTGGCATGCGAATTTATGCAGAGTGGCCTTCGTAGGATGAATTGGAACATATTCCATCTCTTGTGTGAACTCTGGACGTCAATGTTCAGAATGCAAGGGTTATCCTACTCTGCTTATTGACCATCATAATTCTACTCTGATGTCGATTATCATATCCAAAATTGTAAGGCGACCTGATGCTTCTTAATGTCCAATAGCTAAGTCAACTTCAGTCAGGAAAAGAAAATTCAAAGTTTCAGGCACCAGTTAATCAGTTATGTATGTCACGCTAACTGCGTGTCCAATCAGTCTCTTGATGCAAAGGAGGCTACATTGACCAGCTGTGGCCACAGCTCGGTTACACATTTTTGCAGTTCCACTCGACCTGCTTGAAGACACGGGGTGTGAAATTCTGAGAACTAGATTTGCATGGTGGGTGGTGGCATTGGTACGATTCATCAGTTTTCTGAACTCTGAAGAACTCAAAGTTTAAACTGGCTTATACAGGGACACTTCTGAAGAAACATTCAGACTGCAGTTGTTAGTTCAAGCATCACAGACTCTGCAACTTCTGCAGCAAAAAACGAAAGTATCCTCAATTCTTCATCATATATGTTGGGTCCCTCCGTCCCTGTGCACTCCAATTGCAGCCCATCGAGGACAGAGTTCATTGTTGTCGTAAAATGGGTATGCCGCTATGGGTTACACACTCCACCCGACCTGCTTGAAATCATGAGAGTGTGAAGCAGTGAGAAACAAATTTTGTAGATTGGCATCGGTAGAATGAACTTGGGAAATCTACATCTGTTGTCTGAACTCTGAAGACGTCAATTCTAACCATTGATAAAGGACATTGCTGAGGAAATACTTGGGGATTCTACCACCACCAGGCTTTATGGCCAGCATGTTACACGTCATTCAACAAACACAAAAGAAGAACAGCTGTAGAGTAGCACAGACGTTTAGGAAGCCGCAATATTGACCAAAATTTGGTTTCTTTATATTCAGATGATGTGAGGTCAAACTACACGTCAAGGAGTAAAGGAGTAAACATTACTCCCATATACAACTCAAAAACTCTAATTAGTTAGTTACGATCGGGTACCAAACAGAATGGTTGGTGAAAACAGTCAGTCAATCACGGTCCAACACCCCACCCACGGTAGTTCAGATTGCAGAGTTGATTCAAGCATAACAGACCCCGCAACTTTTGCGGCAAAATCCAAGAGTATCCTTTGTGCCCACCATGTATGTTGGGTTCTTGTAACACTCCCCAATTGCAGCCCATTTAGGACAAAGCTCATTGTCATCCGAACATGGTGCATCTGCCCTTAAGTTTGGAGGATTGTCGAATGATCGAACATGAATCCATTTTGTGGCAGACCATTTCTCACCCTCAATAACTGGGCAGCTCCCATGAAGACTGGTTGGATCAGTTGTTGCATTGGTATGCAGACTGAAGAACAGTAGAGCATCTCCTTTTTTCGGCTTAACTGCAGGAAGGAAGAGCACAACCTCGTTACAAGACAATGGAGATGCGAAATGGGTTTTCCGACACTTAAATGAACTACCAATAGGTTTCCGAGAAAAGAAAAGAGTAAACAGCCATTGTGAACATGTAAGATGCTTAAGGAGAATATTTTGTTTGACATGTAAGATGCTGAAGAATACCTGCCAGGCCGGATTTTGAACAATCAGACCAACTTTCGTCCTTGTATTGTAAATGGCCTCCCTGCAAGCAGTTCACCAGATGACTATAAGTTCATGATAGATGTAATCTTTTTAACTAGAGCTAAAGAAAGCAAAAATGCAGTAATCTCTGGATGTATACCGCAGCAGCTGGAAATACAGTCTCTCCACCCTTCTTGACATCTGTCAAGTACATAAGCACAGTAGCAACTCTGTGACCACCACGCTTCAGGTTGACTTTGTCGTGAAAATAATCAAAGTGTGCATCATACTTCTGACCAATTTCATAGCACAGAACCTGAATTGATTCAGCATTTTCTGATCCAGAAATAGCGAGCCTGTTAGAGAATATCCATCTACTTACTACATGAAAACGATGCCAATGCAACTTACCTTCGGGAAGAAATGTCCAAGCAGCCACTCGTTTCTCGATCGCGGAGACAATGTCATCCTTTAATCGGTCAAAGAAGAAATACATCAGTGATATTACTTCTACCGGGGTGTGGCTCAGAGGGTGTGCAAAATTCACGAAGAGTCTACTGATGAAACAGACAGAAAGGCAGATATCCAAATGCATTGGTGCTATGGGACATGTTTAGATGGGCGATTTCAATGATCTCTCTTTTTTCATTTCAAGCTAAATCAGCAGCTCAACCTAACAGTACAATGTTCACACATGACCATTTTTTTTTGCGATGGAAAAAAACACAGATTTCTTGCTAACTTGGTCCCTGAATGGCATTTAGCAATGCCAAAGAGCAGAGCATGAATGAGCTAACAAATCCCAAATGCACCATGATGAATCAACCGCTGGCATTGTGCAAGTTAAAAAAAAAAAGAATTCCAGGCGGCAGAATCGTACCTGTCGCTTGGCCAAGAAGGTGCCGGAGCTGGTGCGCACCTGGCTCATGACACTCTTCCCGGAGTCGTTGTCCGCCACCATGGACTTCTCCAAATCCCCCTTGGCCTGAAGCAAAGAAAGGAACACTGTGAGCAGGCGTCTCCTCTGACGGACCTCGTCCAGTCGGCCCCAAGAAACTAAAACGACGAAGACATTAGCGGCAGCTCACCAGCTTGACGAGGTGGTCGCACTCGCTGTCGGAGAGGAAGCCGTTGTACAGGAACGCCCTGCGAGACCCCCCGCACGAGACAAGCATCGCCCGTCAGACGCCAATAGCCGAACACGGAGCGGGAAGCGAGCAGAGCCGCCGAGCCGAGAGGGGCAGAGCACGGGGCGGCGTTAAGTTACGTACCTCGGGCGCCAGGAGAGCTGCGTGACGCGCGCCGGCGCCGCCGCCGCCGCCGAGAGGACGAGCGGCGGCGCCATGGGTGTGGGGGACGGATGGGGAGCAGCACAGCACGCACGGCGGAGCGGAGGCGTGGCGTCGATCGGTTCCTTTTTTATGAGTTTGTAACGAGATGGTGTCGCGGGTCGCCGGGATTGCGGCGCCCACTGGAATGGAAAAAC
>LAPY01002225.1:76306-87130 GCA_000970635.1 Eragrostis tef
GCTATACGAAGTTATTACGAGGGTTTCGTACCTTGGCGAAGGAGATGGCGGACGGGATGGCAGGATCGCCGGACTGCTCGACACGAAAGACTCCGCCTGCTCCGACAAATCACTGCTGGGAACCCTCCGCGTCCCCCCTCTCTCTGTTGGAAGACCTCACAGATGACCAATAGGCGCCGATCGAGCGGGGCGTCCACAGATCGCCGCCGCGGTAATAGCACGGAGGGCACACCCTTCAAATGCGCTGGAGCCAAATCTCCGCCGCCGTCGCTCGCCTCCGCCCTTCTCCCTCCCTCTCTCTCTCTCTCTCTCTCTCTCTCTCTCGTTGGTGATGTGAAATGACGGAACGAAAGGATGGGAAATTCTGGGCAGAGTCAATCGACCTAACAGGTCCGGGTTTGACCCGTTAGCAATTGCGGGCCCGGTAACAGATGTTTAGCGCACGAACTTCAGAACACATCAGAGGTCGTTGCCCGAGAACAAACGAGTTTTCAAGCATCCATACTAGGGGTGGAAACGAAATGGATACGTTTGACTGTTAAATTCGAAATAAATGCAGGATGCATCAATAATTATTTTATCTGTGCTCGAATTCAAGTTCGAAAAATATTTACGAAATAAGATACGAGATGAGTGATATCTGTTTCTAATTCGATTATCATTTGATCTGAGAAAAGTTATAATGATTATACAGAAAAGGTGTAAAATCGAGAGATTAACATAAATAAGTGTCAATTGGCTCTTTATCATGTATATCAATAGTTAATATGCCATTCTTTATTCTAATTATTTCTTCAGTTTTTGATGTTTCATACTTTTAATCTTAATGCTACTATCTCTGTCTGACTTCGAATCCAAACAAAAGATATAAAATAAGCTATAAAATGCAAAAATAATTATTCGAGACTATCCGTTCGGTTTCAAATCGCAGAGAACCGTCCATATTCGCTCGGAGAGAATATGTTATAATATATACCGGCAAATCTTTCGGTCTCACCCTTTCCCCACCCACACCAATCCCGCGCCCCCAAACCCTAACATCCTCCGCCTCCCGGCCGCCGCCGCCTCCTGTCATGGATTCCGGTAAGGCGCTGGCTGCCGAGGCTCGTCCTCGAACCTGCCGGGGGGGATTTGGATGTGTCTAAAGCTAGGTAATGATGATACACTTTCGTCCTTCTCCTCTTCTCTGGTTTTTGTTTATTCATCACTGCATTACCAGCTAATCGTGCTAATCTGCATTGTTCTATTGGAGCTTCCTGGAATTATATGTTCTCAAACGTGTATGCATCATTCTATTTATTTTGGTGTTTACGTGTATGCATCTTTCTCCAGGCTTCTCGTTCATTTCTAGTGCTTAGTTAGATGATTTAATCGGCACCGGAAGCAAAATTCGGTTCTGTGCTGTCCAATGGTCCTAAGTTTAAGTTTAGAATTCCTTTATATGTCTTTGGTATAACTCCTAATCACTGCTGTTCCATCTGCGTGTTCTTTTACTGTGGGTTCCACCACATGACAGTGCCAAATGATGGATTTAGGTTTTGTCCAATGGCATACAAGGGATTTTTCCTAAATTTAAATGCCAAGTTTCTTCTCATTGCAGCCTATGTTTTTTTCCTCTCTTTTTTTTTGGGGGTTTTGTAAATGGGACTCACCTCATCAGTAGTACCCATAGATTTTAAGGCGGTGATGCGTTCTGCAGCGACCAAGGGTCTCCTTGCCGCCTAGGCGACACTACGGCCTAAGGCGTACCTGCGGCGACCATGGGGGCGCCTGAACGCCTAGGTGATATCTTGAAAACATGGATAGTACCTGCCATGCATAATCTTTATGAGGCATGTTGAGCTGCAAGATTGTTGTTTATCTTTGTTTATGTGTATCGATTCTAGTAGAAGATTAGTTTGGCACGCTTAACAGCACAATATGAGCAGCGTGGAGAACATCTATGGGTAGGTTGTGTATGCATTATCGGCCATGTGCGAAACAAAACAATCAAATCAAATTTTGATGTGCCCTCGAGATACAATATGTCAGTTGTGATGGTATAGTGGTAGTGGCTTGAGTTGTTAAAACATGTAAACGGCGCGATTGTAACCTCCGGTCTAGCCCATTCTTACTGAGCATTGTACACTCTTTTTTCTCCTTAATGAAATGACACGCAGCTCTCCTGCGCGTTCAAGAAAAAAAGTTGTGATGGGATAATCATAGTTAATCCTTTTAATTGTCTACCTGTTTTTAGCTCATGCACTGTTTCGTTATGTTAACAACCTCGTGGGACGTGGGTACAACTATTGTTGATGTGGATAATTCAACTCATTCTTCACTGTTATTACCAATTTATGCCAGGGACATAGAAGATATGAAAGGTCTCGTGGAGGCGCCAGAATCCTCCATGTTGCTGCCTGAAATCATGGATTCGCCGATCCTTATGACTCCCCATGTTGCTACCTGAGAACTATTTGAATGATACCCAATTTGCTGCACCTGGATGTGTGATGGGTATTGATGGATGGACAGCTCTGCTATGTTTAAGTTCATTTTTTGTTGTTCGAATGCTGTTAATCTCTCAGCAGCTGAAAATACCGATATCCTCTATTTCCGTGGTCCTATTGATAAACTAGTTGAGCATGACCAGCTTATATCGTGCTAATCTGCATTGTTCTATTGGAGCTTTCTGGAATTATATGTTCTCAAACGTGTATGCATCATTCTATTTATTTTGGTGTTTACGTGTATGCATCTTTCTCCATTCCTGTAATATGTATGGTAGTTTGTGCACTAGTTTCTCGTGTTAATGAAGTGCTATTATTGTCTTTGCACCAAGTTGATGAGTTCCATCGGCTAATACTAGAATGGAAAAATTGGGCAATTTTATAGCTTCTGTTGCGTTGTGCTGTTCTTGTGTTTGATTACAAGCAATGAGCAACCTGCACTGGAACGGGAATGGGGAGAGGCAAGGATGCACGTTTGGTACCTAAAAGTTGAGGGAGTTTGATCCCTGTAAAATCCGGACATCCTACAATACTCGCTTACAGGTTAAATGCGTTTAACTTTGCCTTGCCCAGCGTTCTCATACCGGTCAGTCGTCGAGAGTTCAAGACCAAAACTAGAGTTTGTTCTTGCCGCGCATATGTTTCTTTCCTGCCCAGGGTGAACTAATCAGTATCAAAACAAAAACTAGAGTCTGGTCTAGATCCTGACATTGATGAGGAACCAACGACGGAGAAATCTTTGCTATCCTCCATTTTGCGCAAGCACTGAAAGTCGTACTGTCAAGTATAGCAGCAGGATGAATTTGGAAAAGCTGACTGCTTCCCTATTTTTATGCTCCACACGCATGATTCTCAATGAATTTTCCAAACCTCACCTCACGGCGTGCTTAATTGGCAAGTGGAGTCGCAAGAATCCATTCATACAAACTAGGAAACAGCCGAACAAATCCTCAACAGTATGAACCAATTATATGAAAGTGCATTCAGATAATCATTCTAGAGCAGGATATGAATGGAATAAATACAACCAGACTCATTATGATCATGACAACCCACCAACTAAAATTGTTCAAGGCTACAAGTTTAATATATTTTACCCTAAACTTGTTGATAAATAAGCACCGACATACAGTATAGAGAAAGATGGAAGCAGTGGTGAGACTTGCCTCGTAAGGTTTCACGATGGGCCTCCATATGAGGATACTGTAAGTTCTATCTCTCCCATTCAGTCATCAAGAAATAGACAATGCAGTCAAACAAATGCACACTGACAGGGCTCCAGGACCTGACAGCTTTAACGGCATGTTTATCAAAAAATGTTGGCCGGTCATAAAGTTTGATTTCTATCAGTTATGTGATGACTTCTTTGGTGGTTCTCTAAGTCTGCAATCGATCAACAATTCCTTCATCACCTTGGTTCCAAAGACAAACAACCCAACAACATGCAACGACTACATACCTATATCATTGCTAAGTTCAGTCCTCAAGCTACTCACGAAGTTAATGGCAGACAGATTGCAAAAGGTAGTCATACCCATTCTACATCAGAATCAGTATGGATTTATTAAAAATAGATTAATACAAGACTGTCTGGTCTGGGCATTTGAGTACATACACCAATGGCAGAAATCTAGAAGACCCACTGTCATTCTGAAATTAGACTTTACCAAGGCTTTTGACACCATTGAGCACTCCACCATAATATCCATGCAGAAGCACATGGGATTTGATGATACCTGGATTAATTGGACTTCCAAAATTCTAAACTCTGGTTCTTCCTCCATCCTCCTCAATGGAGTCCCAGAAAAGCCTTTTCAGTGCAAAAGAGGGGTACAACAAGGTGACCCCCTCTCACCCCTACTGTTTGTACTGGCAGCCGAACTCCTTCAATGTGTTGTCAACAGGACTTACCAACAAAACCTCCTGAATGTTGCAGATGAAGACATTCCACTACTCACAGGAGTCTTTGGATGTCAACTTGGTACCCTACCTTTCACGTACCTGGGCCTTCCCTTGGGCACAACAAAACCCAGGGTGGATCACTATGCTCCTCTTATGAACCAAGCAGAAAGAAGACTAACGGCAATCTCTTCAATGCTAAACCATGCTGGAAGGGTGGAAATGGGTAACACAGGAATCACTTCTTTGGCTATCTATGCCATGTGTACAATGCTAGTGCCAGTGGCAGTAAATGATTCTCTGGATGTCACAAGAAGGAACTGCATATGGAGAGGATCAGATGTAAATGCCAAGTCAAAACCGTTGGTTGCTTTCAAAAAATGTACCAGACTGAAAATGGAAGGAGGACTGGGACTAGCAGACCTAAGAAGGCAGAATGAAGCACTACTCCTCAAGCACCTAGACAAGTTTTACAATAAAAAATATGTTCCATGGGTTAAACTCATCTGGAACACCTATTACACAGATGGAAAAATCCCACATGCCACTACCGAAAAAGGATCATTTTGGTGGAAAGACATTCTGAGACTAGTTGACAAATTCAGAGAGATAGCTACATGCAAAATTGGAGATGGGTCAACATGCCTCTTCTGGTCTGATGTTTGGAATGACCTGCATTCTGAAACCAAATTTCTGAGACTCTTTTCTTTTGCAAGAAACAAGAAGATCTCGGTGAAGGACTTTCTCTCAGCAAATAACATCATCACCCATTGTTATTTACCACTGTCAGAAGAAGCACAACAGGAACTCATGGAGCTGCAGCAAGCCATACAAGACATACAAATTCAGCCTGACACAAAAGATGTGTGGTCTTACATTTGGAGAGCACAAAAATATTCATCAAAGCAGTATTACAATTTCCCATACAGAAACTTTCACCCACCGGCCCCTTTTGGTTGTATTTGGAAATCGAAATGCAGCAACAAACTGAAGGTCTTCTCATATGGCTACTTATCATGGATAGACTCAACACAAGAAATATACTCAGAAGGAAAAAGCATAAAGTGGAAGGTAACAATTATGGATGTGTTCTATGCCAGGGCTGTGTTGAGGAAACTGCCATGCATCTATTTTTCACATGCCCTTTCAGTCGAAAATGTTGGGAGGAAGTTGGCATTCACTGGAACCTTAACTTAGCCTTCTTCAACATGTTAATTGAGGCTCGCAGACAATTTCAAGACCATTTCTTCATGGAGATCCTCATAATTGCAGCATGGAATATCTAGAAACAAAGAAATGGGAAAATCTTTGAAAATATGGGTCCAACCTTCCAGGCATGGACACGAAATTTCAAGGAGGAATGCAACCTCCAAGGGCATCGTCTGAAAGATTCTGATTTAATTTCCTTTAGCTCCTGGCTGGAAGCCACCTTGTAACATAGTGTGCAGCTCTTTTTCTTTCCTTTTCCTGCTTCATTTGAAGTTTGTACAGTCTTGTTATTTTCCTTTTAATATAAAACCACACCGTAGGGGCCTCCCTTGCTGTAGTTTCCGTTCAAAAAAAAAAAAAGGATACTGTAAGCATTGCCTCCCAATTGTTTTGTTTTGTTTCTGTACATTTTCTGTGGGTAAGCTTATTCACATAAGAAAGGTTTCAGGTGTACTTTTGAGGATTCTCCATCTCTATTTCAACTTCAGGCGTTACCGGTACAGACGTTGAAGTACTTGGTGGGGCAGAGAATTGGACGTATTGGACAACTGCATTGTACTTCTGCCTCTACTGCTTGCGAGCCTATGCAAATGGGCTCTCATGGATATCTGGCTTTAGTAAAAAATTCCTTCATTTTGAATTTTTGCCAAGTGAGACCATGATTTCCCTATTTGGAGAGGTTTTACAATATTACAGCATAGCAGGCTGACAGCTCTCAACCAAAAATTTTATGCTTGCGAGTTGCTATGTTCAGTAGACAGGAGATTGTACTAGATTGGGGAATTAGTAGCTCTGTACAGGTATACCGCTGTACATTAGACACCATTCTAATGGAATTTTTCCAGCAGCAGGGAAAAAAGTTGTTCGTGCTATCTGTTAGTTTGTATTTTGTAATATAGTTTTTATTCCATGCTGATGGCTGAGAAATATGGGAAATTGGTAAATGGTCTCGGGTACTGATGCACCTATTGGCCCCTCAGACCAAAATGTTGCAATGTTTCAAAAGAATCCAAAATAGACATGAAATTAAGAAAACGTGGGAAACATTAACTGCAAATTCATTTTTGACATAGAGGTTGAAAAAGTACAATTGGTACATTGCTAGACTGACTGCTGCACCATTTTGTTGATTTTGGAATCAAACTGAACTCTTCTACAATATATGCTAGCATAATTCGCGACGAGAACTTTTGACGCAACGTGCTAAATTTGCCAGTGGAGAGGCAAGAATCCATTGGTACAAAATTTGCACTTACCTATTCTAGAATGTTCACCATCTTACAGCCAAACAAAAACTCTGTAATACGATGTCATTTTTACCAGAAAAATAGCAAGTTGAGCAGTGGAATCAACAAGGTAAGACAATTTGGTTCTGAGATCTCATCTGTAAGCAAGTGTCCAAACCATGAACAGCTTAGAGAGATTGTAGCCGTATAGAGACCTGACCTCCAGAACCAAACAGATCAAGACTCATGCACCAAAAAAAAAAAAAATCATGTCACTTTCTCCAAAAAAAAATTAGATTATTGAGCAGAGGCATTAAAGGCAGACATGAAACAAGAGGCACTAGTAACATGAACTTAAAAGGAAATTGCATAAGTTCCAACCAGGCCAAGTATTGAGGCCTCGAAGGCCAACAAGCTCAGTCATAACCTAGCTACTACAGAACGAGCAACAAGCTCCAAGTTCAGGGCAAGACATGACAGGAAAACTACAACTGCCATAAACTAAATCGCATCAACATCTGATCATCCCTATCAAAAAGTGAACATGTCATCGTCCAGCAGAAGATTGCATGCAGCACATGGAACAGCTCAGCAGTAGAACATAACGTCCTTGACGTTGTCCTTGATCTTTGGAAGTCGACGCACCTCCACAGGCCCCTCAGCTACAGCCTGCCCGCT
Source organism: Eragrostis tef (assembly GCA_000970635.1). Classification (NCBI taxonomy): domain Eukaryota; kingdom Viridiplantae; phylum Streptophyta; class Magnoliopsida; order Poales; family Poaceae; genus Eragrostis; species Eragrostis tef. The sequence goes on from LAPY01002225.1 coordinate 83,808, forward strand.
GCTGCCAGGAGTTGAGCCACCATCTGAGCTTTCTCCTTCCACATAGTAGAGTGCGGAACAATTAGTTACAGTTGGGTTAGCACAGAACATGAAATGCACAGCATATTGAAGACTATGAAGGTTTGTATTGACTGTTAAACGTCGAGTAAATTGATAGTGGTTATGAAAAAGTAGAGAGAAAAAGTGAACAAACAGCAACGTTAAAAATAAATGAACAGAAAATGAACTTACATTTTGTGTGAGTCACCAGTTCCCCAATCCAAAAAAGACACAATTTAGCCTAAGAAAAAATATATGAGTTCAAGAAACTGAACAAAATAATAACTAAATAGAAACTATAGATTTACTTACAAGTAGCCCATTCGGTCCCGAAATATCGGTTTGTTATAAAGCCTATAAATCAGTTCAGCAAGAAAATCCCCAAATATTATATACGTCAAGGCCTCCATTCCACTATCACATTTATATTTTCTCAATTTTTTTTCGCCATCCTAAAAGAATCAAAATGCACAAATATTAGCTAATGGAGAACACGTTGTATTGACAGATGCAATGTTATACTCACCCAACTTTTATCTGGATAATGGTGCCCGTGATTCCTGATTAATCTCAGTGCTTCAATGTTTGTGTTCTTGTAGGAACCATTGTGTGCCCGTGCATACTCATGCAATTGGTTGTACACCATGTCTGACTCGGACGCTTTGAGCCACCCAGCTTTAAGTTTACATTCCTTCACCACAAGGAGAAACACACTCTGTTCTGTTGGATCTAAACTCTTATGCATAGCATGAATTTGATCAGCCAAAAATTCTCGACTCTTGTACGGGATCATGCATATGTGGCGATCCAAAAAAAATCGCAGAATCGGTGGAAAAAATCTAGAAGTTGGGATGAATTTGCCAAAATAAAACAGCATACTGGTGAAATAAGAAGGCAGAGGCCATGCACCATTATTAGTGAAGGTTTTAATTATATCATCAACAAATTGGGTGCAGGTTGTCTTCATGCTGACAGTAGTTGTTTCGATGGAAGGTTCGACGAGGGTGGTAACCTTATTATCTTCAACACCAAAGTGGCTCAATTCAAATTTAGGCCAAGTCAATCCATCTGCCAAAGCTTCAGTAAAACGATGCGTCAAAGATAACATTGTAAGGCAGCCCTTTTCATTTAACTCAGAAAACAACTTGTTACTATGTGTATACTTCAGATCCACATAGTTTGAAATATCCTTTAAAGCTTCAGCCAGATTTAAACTGAAATAGAATAATAAAAAAGATTCATAAGTGCGTAAGAACATTTGAAATAACAATGATTGCACAAGTAAAAAATTCTGTGAAACTTTGATTGCCATCATGTGTAAGAACATTTTATGCTCATTAAAAGAACCACTATACCATATATCAAAAAACTACACTGAAACAATAACAGAGATATAATCAAAATATTTTTTTGCAATAGTCAGTAATAACTAACCTTCCTCCACGAGTCCTCCTCTGAACAATAATATGGGAGTCATTACATACGCCTTGTTCATAAAGGGGTATATCAAAGGATAAAGGTTTCCCTTCACAGTAAAAAAAACTATCCAATAAGCATATGCTGGTCTTTTGCTCATACTTTGAAATGAGATCTTTAAGATTTCCCCTCAAATCCATTTGTAGAACAGCTTTCTGGCTGGTTCTTACAAACAGATTACTTTCCTACAGACAGAAAAGTTAAGAAACAGGTTACTGCTTCTAGCAAAACAGGTTACAATTTCACTAACAATGTAACAAGGCAATAAAATAAAAAAAAACAAATGCAACAGAGTGATGTAGCCCACTCACCTTAACAAGCTTTGTAGGTAGGCAAATCTTGAGATCAACCCAACAACCTGAGCAAACAAAATAGTTACAGCCAATCAATATATCCAGATTTAAAAAGGAAGGAAAGAAAGAAAGAAAGAAAGAAAGAAAGAAAGAAAGAAAGCATAGCATGAAACGTAGACTTATCAGGAACCTTAAGCTCAGCCGTAATCACTAAAAAGATCATATGCTGGAAAAGACTAACTGCATCTATTCTGGACTCTTACAAACATGACAAACTGATGAGACATAGTTTTAAAGGAACATGACACATAGTTCAATTCTGCATTTTATGGTGATCGTGCAATGATGAAAAGAAAATCATTAAAATTTAGACAAATCAATGCAAGACATGTAACAACGAACTACATTGAAATACAACGTACTACCAGGACTGTAGTTTGCTCATAAATCATATCAAATACTATGAAGACTTGTATTAAGACTAGGAAGCATAAGAGAAACAGCATGTGAGAAAAATCTTACCCACTGATACAGCACGGGTGCAATGAGTGTAGCTGCATTTCACAAATTAATATAGGTTAGGAAAAAGCAGAGAGAGAGAGAGAGAGAGAGAGAGAGAGAGTTAAACGCACGTGTAGCAAAGGTTGTTGGTCAGTGACTGGAGTGCATCAGCTGTAAAATGATTCTCATCATAAAGGACATGGTAATGAGTGGGCCGACTAGTTCCCTGAAAGAAATATTCACAAGCAGTTAACTACTAAGAATGATGTGCTGGAACTGATGCGCACCTAGGGTAGATGTAGTTACCTGGATACCAGCATGACTACAGAGGTAGAAATCAAACTCAGTAGGATGGCAAATCTTTTGGTCAACCACAGTTCCTGCAGCAGAAACAAAGCAAGAGAAGGAATAACCAATCAACATTTAGATCTAGAAGCCGCAGGTACTTGTGTCTAGTAACAATGTGAGTTCGAAACACTAACCAGGAAGGATGTTTCCACTTCTATCAGTCATATCACGCCTTCCATGGAACTCAGGGAAAAGCCTTGTGTGATGCCTTTTCTGGACAACCACAAAAGTGACTGGAGGTAGATACCCCTCCTCCAAAGAGGCGCAAGCCTTGAAACAGAAAGAAACCCATGAATACCAAATAAGAAAACCAGATTAAACAAGCAAAGTATAAAGCTGGATTACCTTTCTGATGGCATCCATCTCATGAAGCAGGACATGGCTGAATTGCCCCTCACTAACACCATCCCTATACAGGAGTGATCAGTTCATAAACTTCAATCAAGAAAAGTAATGACAAACAAAACAACCAAATCTGGAACACATACCTGTAGAATATTATCCTCTCGGGCCTTCGGTTTGTCTTCCTGCGGAAAGCAATTAGTAGCTCCCTACAGACAAGAGCATGTCAGATTCCCATATAAATATTTAGCACGAGACAGTTAGCCAATGCAGATAAAACACAAATTTATTGGCATCTTCTCATATAAATATTTAGCACCAGAA
>LAPY01002226.1:64349-75321 GCA_000970635.1 Eragrostis tef
CTGATCATAGGAGATCTACATGTATTGCAAATCAAACTGAACTGGTGGCCTGGAACTACACATGATCCGAGACTCAAACAAACGACGATACTACAACCTCCAGAGTTGAAATTATGACGTACAGACAGCAGATTCAAACTAAAAGTGAATAGGCCTTGCTGTCTAGACGTCTAAAATTGAAGTCCGGATGGAGTAACATCTATGAGACCGCAAGTCTCGTATCAAGATCTCTGTCAAATGGGCAGAAATATGTAACACATAACATTATAACAAATGGAGAGACATTGCTGATTCCTCCTCTTTTTTACTGCTAACGTGCACGTGTCCAGTTTTTTCTGGCTTAAATCAATGTCAAATTCCAGCTGACATCATCATGTTGCTTTCAGAAAACAGTCTGATGCTTACCAAGTGCAGTTGTATAACTCAGCTACTACCTATAGATTCAGGTTTCTGTCAATTGTAATCATGTACTCCAAAATCACCTTACGCAGTTTAAACGAAGCTGACTACAGAATGTTTATGTTACTCCATTGTAAAATACTGTTGTACAGCAGGGTACAGACTCCTATCAGACCGGTTATGCACAATATCAACTGAACCTGCAATACACTACAATGTATTTCCATTGTAAAATACTGTTGTACAGATTCCTATCAAACCAGGATGCTTAGATTTAAGCCTGTGTCTTAAGTGAGAGTGCAAGTTGGGGACTATCAGTTTACTAGCATCATTGCATTATATGCTAGAATTTTTTTTCTCCCAAATCAATGGCAAGGAATCATGTGCTTGTTCCATTCGTATAAGAATGCTAAGAACAATCTTTTACAAGTTTGACTTCCCGCAAAGAACAACATTCCAAAATGGAAAGCAGTGGAAACTGTCGCCGTTTCAGTTTTGAACTAATTTACTCTGTATGCCAGCTATACTGATCGCCTAGTTCCTAATCCTGCAACTTCCTCATTCTAGTAGCTCAATTATCGCCATGTCGTAAGTAAAAGAGGGAGTCAAATTGGCGAATCGCAGCTAAACGTAGGCATGGTCGATCTAGACAGCTCGACCCACCATAGATCGATGAATGGAACTGGTACCTTTGCGAGTGTGGAACCCGGTGGGCTTGCAGTTCTTGCCCTTGTAGTAGTCCCGGGGCGCCCGCTTAGAGGAGAGAATGTCCAGCGAGGACAACCGCTTCCGCCGCATCGACCGCCCGATAGAGCTCACTATCAGCCCCAGCGGCATCCTCGCAACTTCGAGTTAGCCAGTCAACGTGTTGCTGCCGCTGGTTCTGCACAACCCAGGAAGAAAACAATCAGCACGAACCGACGGAGATCGAGCTCGTCGGAGGCAAGGGCGTCGCGCGGCAGAGGACCGTACCCGTTCAGCGAAGGAAGGGGATCGGAGGCGGAGTAGAACGAGGCGGCGTGGTAGGGTTTGTGTGGGGTTTGGAGGTGCGGAACTGGGTCGTGGTTGGTTGTTTCGGCCTTTGGGCTTGGGCAGTTGGGCTTAGTTGTGTAAGCCCGTCTTTTCCAAACGATATGGGCCTTCCATCTCGTCGATCAAAATATTAAAAAGAAGAGTGAAGTGCACAGCAGGTAGTCCGCCTGTGCCACTTAGGTACATGTACTCTTAAACCGCCTAATTAACATTCCTAAGCTCGTTTTGGGTCGCATGACAGGTCCAAACGGGTTCGGAACCCGCTTCGGTCGCTGATGTGGCAAGCCAACGTGGATGAAGCCTGCATGCGAGAGCTTTGACGGCTGTTTGGATGAGTGTTCTTTTGCACATAGCCTCTTGCATCTTTTTGACTTCTTTATGCGTCAGGTTGTAAGCGGTCTATATTTGTAGCTTTTTGTAATTTAAAAAATACTCATCAGATATTATATGTGAGTGAAGAACTGCCCAATAGCTTGTTGAATGTAATGAGTTTGCATCGCCGTTATATGAATATAGCAATGGTATGGAATTTTCTAATAGAAAAAAAGATATGCACATGACATGAGAGTAAGCATAGCAGATGTTATCCGGTTCAGATATTTGCTATGACAGGCCCAGAACAAAGGTCGACATAGTTATCAATCACTAACCCAGAACAAGCACCTTACATTGTTGGTGCTTAAGTACAGTCACGAAGCACACCAGATTGTTACTAATTAAATGAAGTAGCAGCCCTAAATTGCAGACCCAAAAGAAAAGGTCAAACTATGTATCATATGCTAAAGAAAAAGTCTCAGAATTAAGATGGGTTTGCATCTTCTTGTGTTCCATCTCCAGTTTTCTTCTTTTTTGCTGCAGCTCCAGCCCTCTTGTTGTTAGCTGCAGCTCCAGTGTTCTTGGTGACCTTTCTCTTGGTAGCAGCAGCTTTGCCTTGTTTCGTGCAGGTAGTGAGTGGAGCGGGCCTTGCTATGGGTCTATTGGTCAGAATGAAATCTGGTTCTAGAAGTGGTCCTAGTGGTTGAGATAACACGCTAGATTGAGAGGCATGAAACATAGTCAAATATTAATGTCAGATTATATGCATTGAACCTCAACTTGAGAAATATGCAATGTAAACACATTTAACTGATGATGTTACCTGTCCCATCATTTCACTTAGCAAGGTTGAACTCAGTTGTGTCATCAATTGAGAACCAACAGGGTCTTGTTCTATGACATCCTACAAAACAAATCACATTTTTATTCAGAGAACTGCAGGACGCATGTACCCAAAAAAACTTGTCAAATGAGTACATGTGCTATGACATTGGGAGGTTCATCTATTGGCTGCTGAGATTCTTGTTGTCCTGCTGCAACCATTTTTAGCATCCTCAGAGCTTATGCCCTGTTTTTTCAGTTCACACCCAGCACTGTTGTGCCCAGCTCCTTTACAATGCTTACAATGAATTACTGATCCATGCCTTGTCAGTTTTGGACCATGTAGTCAAAGATTCAACCTCCACTACAGCCATGGCAATAGGAAAAATGCAATCATTGAGATCAATCCTCACTGCAGTAAGCAATTGGCACCCAAACTTGGTTTTTAAGTGGCATCCATCCAAACATATTAGAGGCCTACAACCAGATAGGAACCCTCTTTTACAGGGATCAAGTGACACATAGCATTGGTTAAAACGACTGCACACAAGCTTGAGGTAGAAAGTGGATCCAGGATTGCTTCTCTTCAATTCTTTGCTAGAGTCCCACAACTTATTGTATTGTTCAACCTCATCGCCATGGATGGCTTTCATGGCAATTCTTCTTGCTCTTGCCAGCTTAGTCCTAGAAGGCGTCATGTTCCAATCTTTCTGTACTGTCTTTGCAAAATTTGCGAGACTCATCTTGTCATCTGCTCTAAATGTTTCCATGTACTTAGCAGCCAGCCATTTGGATGTGCACTTCTTCACAATCCATTTTTTCTCACAATTATGCTCTCCATTATAAGTCTTCACCACAAATGTCTTCATTCTGCTATCTTCTTAAGCATACAAGTTCCATGGGCATCCATCTGCACAGTGAGCTCTAATCCTCTGCCTGTTATTGATTGGCATTTTGATCTCAACTCTATTCCTCACTCCATACTTCGTGATAGCACCTCTCAATATCTGAACTGATGGGAAGACAAGTCCAACTTTGAAAGTTGGATTGTTCATGTCTTCTTTTGCAAATGTTTTAAACTTCAGCTTCACTCCACCATCATCATCTGAGTCAGGTAGTTCCAGCCCTTCTTAATCAGTTGATGCCCCTTCACCATTATTTGTTGTGCATGTTTTAGTTGTCTTCAATCTGCTACCTTTCGCTTTCTTTTCCTTTTCTATCTTCTTCCCTTTTGCGACTCCCTCATCCACTACATTCTCATCAACATTATCCACAAACAAGTCATCGTCGCCATCATCCATTTCATAGTCACTGTCCAAGAACTCCTCATCTTCACTGTCAGTTGCATCAGGGTCGCCACCACTGCCATTTTCTTCTGTACCTTCAGTTTGCCTGTCCTTTTTCCCTCTTACATTGCTATGTTCTTGCTCCCTACTGCTCTGCTGCTCTCTTGTGTTGTTCTGCTCACTGCTGCAACCCAAATCAGAGTAAAAAGAAAGTAACTTCTCACCCGCTGGATTGGCTATGATATCATCCCATTTCACATCAGCAACACTGTCCTCGTGATCGAAATAGACAACCAAATTTTTAACCCTATCAACAACTGATGCCATAACATTTGTATCAGTGTCAGACACAATAACCCTGAGACCATCAACAATGTCCTTGCCTGGTAGTAACCAATAGAACTTCAAACTTCCAGTCCTTAAGTACCCTAAATCCTCAACAAATTGATCAAGCCACAATGGCGACCATGTGTCTGTCTCAACATGATTGAACCAGTTCACTTTCCCATTGACATATCCACGGAGATGACCATGACAAACAAAGAAACCCCCATGGTGAACCTGAATCGAGAACTCCTCTGAATTGGCATCTACAAGACAAGTGTAATACAATCCGACGAGGCAGTGCAGTTGCACTTGAGATTGAAATCAAATAATACAAGAAACAGAAAAAAAAAATCCCTATTGTATTCCTCGAAAATTCAGAATCCTCGTACATACCTAGTGCAAAAAATTGTTCCTTCCTATAATCTGATGAGCAACCAACTATTATAGTTATTGAGATCGTTATCCAACAATACAAGAAACAGAACAAAGAAATGCGCCATATCCTTTTCTCCCCAAATTTCAGAACCACCCTAGAATCCTAGTGCAGAAAATAAAATTTTTCTACTCAACCATGTTACGACATTGCCTTGAGTCGATCAGCATCGCCAAACCAATGGGGATTGCGGCTTGATTAACTTACCATAAACAGGAGGGCCGTCCTCTTGCCTCCGCAATCTTGCCACCATCTTCCACCGTCTTCAATTCCTCCTGGGTCAGATCGTCTTGTTGTTCCGCCGTCTCTACTCCTTGTCCAGGCGACTCCCTCGACGGCAGCCGATCGCCTTTGGTCACAGCCTCAGAAGCGCTTGGCGACCGCGCCGCCTCTCTGTTGCGACGAGGAAAACGATCACACCTGAATGAACGAATGAGAGACTAGAAAAAATAGAAGGGGTTCTCTGTAAAATTAGCACTGACTTGGCAGGGCTTTTCCACGAAGACTTGGCCATGTCAGCGACCGAACCGGGTTCCGAACCCGTTTGGACCTGTCATGCGACCCAAAACGAGCTTAGGGATGTTAATTAGGCAGTTTAAGAGTACATGTATCTAAGTGGCACAGGCGGACAAGTATAGGTACCTCTTGTGCACTTCACTCTAAAAAAAACTAAATCATGCGCTCAGGGAGTAATTATAAGAGGTTCTAAAAAAAAGAGTAATTATTAAGAAAGATACTCGAGTAGCAATTGCTTTAGCAACATCTCAAAAACTCTTAAACCTGGTAGATATGATCTGAGGCTATAGCTCTCAGAAAAGTAGGGATGGCAATTCGGAGCCAGGTATCGGATACTCGACCCGATGGAGACGGGCATGAGGCTCTTTTTTTACCCGTGGGTGGCACGTGTAACTCGCCCTGACATGAGTCGGATACGGGACGGAGATTTATTTCCACCTATGGGTGACCCGGTGGGTATCCTAATTTTGTATTTAGTTCTAAATTTGACTCGTTTTATGTGATATATGGGATGTCTATAGGCTGTCTAGCAACAATTTTGGTCAATTTTTTCATGTGTTGTTGTTTGTTATGTCAAAGGTTACAAATTTGTAAAACTTTGTTGAATTATTAGGCTGACATGTGTTTATAGACTTATAGTGTTCTACCCGTGGGTACCCGACACCCGTCCCGATACCGAAGGGTACGAAGCCGGGTAGAGATTTTTACCCACAGAGATGAGGCGAGTGGGAATTTTTACCCGCTGCACTTGTCGGGACGGGTATAGATTTGCTCTACCGCCTCGAACCCGTCCCATTGCCATCTCTACAGAAAAGGCTTGTTTTCTGATGCGACACATTAGTGAAAACCATATCATCCTTCAATCTGACTGCATGTAAGTTGTTCAAACAATGAAAGATGGTGGTTTCTTTTTGTTGACAGAAGCCGCTATCTATGATGAATGCAACCTGACCTGACATGGTTTTGATTGTATTTCTACATAGCATTATAATAAGGAGGCAAACCAGGTTGCACATGAATTGGCTAGGATAGCTTTTCATGACAAAACTTCTTGTACTTGAGTCGATGACCCTCTAGCTACATTCTACAACACCGGGTAAACGATGTAACTTTTGTTTCTTCTAATCCATAAAGTGCGTCGGGTGGCTTCCTTAAAAAAGCAAAGTTTTGTTTTCACCAATGCATCATTATACCCATGGATTTCATGTAAGAAGAAAGTAGTCACGACAATCTTTAATTGTGAAAATCACTATTTCACGTGATGGTAATGTCTGGGCAGCGAACGAAGTCCAATGAGTTCGTTCAAAAAACGAAGTCCCATGAGCAGCTGATCGGCACTCTAGCTGAAACAAACACAACGTAAGGATAACTGCAGCTTCACGGTCACATCAGCAAGGGAGAATAATATACAAGAACCATACAAGAATGGTGAATAATAGCTTCACGGTTGTTACTCAAGAACTTGGAACGCCGTGATATTTCTCAAGTTTCTTTCCTCCTATGCATCTGGATCTGGGAACTTTTCTGGGCATCAGCTGAAAGCACCATATACTCTCACCTTGCAGGAAACTCCATAATCAGTTATCTTTTCTGCAGAAGTAATACTTGTTTCACGCAGGAATCGGAATATGAGTCCATGACACACTGCAATAGTGCTGATTTCAGACTCTAGGAAGCACACAATTTATCACAGCCCCATCATGAGTAAGTAGGATTCAGGATATATTTATGACAATTCAGGAAAAGAACGATCACTAATCTGATCCTTTATTTTCTCTAGTGGAGTTGGCGTCAGTGAAAATTTGCCACAAATATGACGTACGTATCCTTTTAAGAGGAGAGAAAACAGGTGCAATTCGCAGTAGGATATTCCAAAGGGCCAAAGGCTACATGGAGGCACAAACATCATCTCCAGAAAACAAATTTTTCTACTGAAATCTTCCGATACCACCTGATACAACTCTAATGCCAACATAGACGGCGGAAACTGATCGAAAGAAAAAGAAAACAAAAGAAATGAAGGGAGAACGACGAGGAACATGAGAAGGAAAACTTAAACTGGTACTGAGAGAGGCTCCTGTAGGAGCTCACCATTGCCGATTTTTGACTTGCCGGTCTCTGTCCATACCTCACCAAGCCACCTGGAACTTGAATCCAGGGAAGAAGGCCATGAGAGGCATGGGCAAACTTTTGACTGACCAGGAGGAGCAGCTCTCAGCCATTGTCCTCCACCCTAGTACATCTATGCTGCTTATGCAGCTCTTAAGAACCATGCAGATGCTCCTGCCATGCGTCCTCCATGATCTGCGGGGCAGATAACTGCGGAAGAGGGTAGGAGAGGAGTCCTTTACCAGGAAGTGGCCGCCACAGCCAGGTGTTGATGCAGCTAAAGCTATTGTGACTTGTGAGAACCTAGAACTTGCATCGTGGCATTTTTAAAGAGGCGAGTGTGGCGAGCTTTAGTGGAATAAAAGGGGCAACGAAAAGTCAAACAGAGCTTACTGTCTTCAATGTCTGGAGTTGCCTATCTATGCTATTCTTATCTGACCAAACATCAATTATACTGTTATCCCTCGTGTGGACAGTGCCCCATTTCTATCCTTGTCCTGGGTCTATCCATACTACTTACTCAATGCAAATGCAAAGTATCCATTGCATTATTGCTGGTAAAAGTTAAATATATCATTTGCAATTTTACTAGTAAATTTTGATAGCAGCTTTCCACCCATTACCTTGCTTGCTTCCAAAAGTTTTGAAGCTATATATCATTCTAATTGCTACTCAATTGCTTAGGAATTAAGTTTCTAACAACCAACTTAAGGTTTAACACCAAGTAACAAATCTTTACCAACAAACTGAGGTTGATCGACTTTCACCTGGAAACGAAATCAACAGATACACGATGTAAAAAAAGAAGATACCTTTAATAAAAAGTTGAGGAGACAATCTCATCTTTTGAGATGCACTTTTTAGAACATGCAGATTGATGAATGTGGTCTTCCTGTTTGGCCACTACTTTGTGTTTTACCAACCTTTGTATCTCCTAATTCTGCAGTTCCAGGCAAAGATCATTGCAATTCATCTAACAGGATAAGCTCTGCTTGACACATCACAAGTTCACAAAAGACAATAAGGTGAGAAAATATATGTAATTTGCTGTTCTTCAGTCTGACAACAGACTATGCTCAAGAGGGGAGGAATATACTACGCATATTTAGTACCAGCTACTCCACTATAAAGGAGAGGAAATCAATACCACCGAATGGCATTTCTATAAAAGTGGAATTTAATGGCTGAGGTCCACTGCAGTGGACCCCTCCAATGGAATTTCTGAATTCCCTTTCCCTCCTTTTAACAGGTGGAATGGTGGAGGAGCTATGGAGATAGCGCCCCTGCCTGTTGCAAGTGCACCTAATCATCGCCATCGTGGACACTCCATGAGAAGCACCAATAATAGGTCCTTTTCGACATTACGTGTCCCATGACCAAGCATCAACACGCACAAGCATCAATGCCTTTTGAACTGATAGCCTCCACTTCTGAACGCGTGTGCAGTAGGAGTTTTGTCCTGCCAAACGAAAACAACAAACAAGTAATTAATTACGTACTGCCTATTAGTTGCCAAAGAGCTAGTCCTGATCGCTGCAAGCTGATCAACAGATATGTGCTGCTACGCATCATTCATAAGGTTTTATCATTTTCCATGCATAATCACAGCATTTCATGGCTATACTCTAAATAGATGAGGTCTTTAAAAGGTGGATAAGCATTTTCATAATTTGAAAACGAAAGATCTGTTTATGCTATCCATGAACTGATATAGTGATATGAACATATCGGCTACATAAATTTTCGATTATCCTATTCTTATTGTAGAACAAAAATTCAATATGTTAGCTCAAAGAACAAAGAGCTCAATCATCTACCATTCACTTTCAAAATGAATGTTGCTGCCAAATCTTCTGACTACTGTAAAGTAAACAACACTCAAGGGAACATGATTGTCCCACCAGTAAATAAATGATTTGTTCTTTACTAGTATGTGCAGGGTGCACATTGAGCTGTACAGATGTCATTAATTTCCTCACTTCCCATATCAATAGCCTTTTGATCACATAATACCTGAGACAGAAATGATCTCAATCGACTAGGCTGGAAGGCACACAATACATTATCAATCTATAGGAATTATGAATAAAGGACCCTAGTTGCGAAAAAATGGCACAAAATATGGGCATCTATTTCACACGCTTGGCCAAATAAACGAAGTAATAATTCTATTATATATATATTTAAAAAATAGCAACTCCTCTAATAAATCTGCTGAGCCCCTGAACGGGGAGTCATGGGATACAATCATTTAGTAAGGTGAAAATAATTATATGCATGCTACTTGAATTCCACATTCTTAAATTTTAATATTGTTAGTTTTTCCCTGTAAGATACAAAACACTTTCCTATAGTATATACTTCGTACTTCTGGCACCAAATAAATGATCAGTATGTCTCCTAAGCTAAGCTTATGACAATCATGATGACACAGAACACCAAATCACATACTACATAAATGTTTTAGCGGTTGACTAAGAGATTATCGAGAGCTTTGACACGAATGTTCTTGAAGAAAAGTGCATCTACAATTCTTCGGTGCCATACCGTCACTCCATGGGGTGATGAGGGCAGTAAGATACTGAATTCCCTTGAGTCTCGCTTAGGACCTACTCCCTCCGTTCTTATATTGTTTTCGTTAGGACAACAATTTAGTTCAGTTTTGAACTAGATTTGTCATGCTAACAACATCAATTTGAGAGTGGAGGGAGTATTGATCACCGGACCAGTAGGATAGCAATGTACACTAAATTAAAATGGTCCGTGTCTAAGATCCTTTTACACAATCTTTGAATCACCTTTCGCATCTGATAATCTATGTCAACATCAACCCCCACAGCAAATTGGCATGAATACGGTGTACAGAACAACTATGCCAGACCCACAGTGGTCTAGAAGCTGCAATGTGCAATGGACACTGATACGTGGTTGGCAGTTCCTCACCAATACAAACACGATCAAACTGGGAGGAAGAAGATGATTTGGACTGCAAATTTGTAACAAGAAGCACTCACGAATTGGCGGAAAACCTGTGCGTCGTCACATTATGGCGAAAACTTATTTTTCGAAAATACAAAAACATCTTAATCCAACCGAATATATAAACTACCTTACCTACATACCTGGCATTGCAGCTCAGGGCCTCGAGCATTCTTCCCTCCGCGTCTTTATCCTCCACGAGCGGCTTCAACTCAAGAAGGAATCCCGCCACAATGAAGCCTCAAATGAAGGGGAAATACAGCAAACAGAAACCACCTTTCAACCTGGTTCCCGTTCTTGGCAGCGGAGCACGATGATGGGCGGCTGGACCTGCAGAGCAGCTCCGGATGCCGAGGGGCATCCTCCTTCTCGCCTCCGGCGCCGACTCCTGGACGGAGACGATGGCCACGCGGCGCGCTCCGGTGCCGGTGGGAATATCCCGGTCCCGGTGGCTGCGTGGCGGTGGCGCTTGTGCTCGGCGCGGCTTGAGCATCCCTAGCCGTCGATCGCTCTGTGCACGGTTCACATCGCGGGAAACAGAGAAAGCGGGAGAAGCTGGTATCAGCTCACCACTGACACGTGGGTCCCATTGCGCAGTGATACAAAGAGCGCCGCCGCACACGGGGCGAAGCCGGCGAGACCCCAAGTCCCCAACCATTCCTTTCGCTTAAACCCTAACCAAAACCCCTCTGCTCTTCCCCTGCTGCTCCCCGCCGCTCGCCGGCCGCCACCATGTCGATGGCGGGGGCCTCCC
>LAPY01002226.1:78807-91243 GCA_000970635.1 Eragrostis tef
CCCCCCCCCCCCCCCCCCCCTTTCATGTTTCCCTTGTTTAATTGATTTATCTTTCATTGAGCTTTGAATAAGCAATACCGAGAAACAGCTTACTTTTGTATCATTTTGCAGGCACACTAGCTGAGAAGGCATTGCTCGCTGTGCTTCCTCCAGAAAGTGACTTCCCGTATACTGTTCGTGTGAATTCAGAAGTCATGGCTTCTGATGGATCAACATCTATGGCATCAGTATGTGGAGGTACACATCATTTATCTCTAATGCCGGATCGTTCATACTTCAAAAAATTAAACTGTTATTCTCTCGCAGTTATATTTTAGAGAAGACATTATGTGAGAATTATGCCATTGATTGACATTTCTTAATGTTCTACAGTTTTGTTGTAGAACCTATTGCTCTAGGTTGGCTGTAGAGTCATATTCCCATTTGTGAAGCCTCAAGGCGCAATACAAATACCGGAGTGCCATAAGAAATAGATTGACTGTATTTTTTTCTTTGTAACATATTGAAGGTAGCCATCCAGCAAGTGATAAGCAGCTATTCAAAAAATTAATTTTATTTAGCCTCTATTGGTTTGAATAAATCTTACAGTCAGTGTCATCAGATGCTGTTGAACTGCTGGAATTTTTTGTTTTTTTTTGTTCTTTTTCATGCATTTTAAATGGTGGCCGGCAGGAAGTATGGCGTTAATGGATGCTGGGATACCTGTAAGGGAACATGTTGCTGGTGTTTCAGTAGGTCTCATCAGTCAAGTGGACCCAACAACTGGCGATATTTCTAATTACCGCATATTAACTGATATTTTGGTAAGTGTTTCAATGCACCTCGTCAAAGAACATTCTGATTAGTCAGACAACTATATATGTTATTTCCACAACGACAAAATGTTGATGCTCAAGGAAGCATGATAATCGATCTTTTCAGGGTCTTGAAGATCACTTGGGTGACATGGACTTCAAAATTGCTGGAACAAGGAAAGGTATTACCGCTATTCAGCTGGATATTAAACCTGCCGGAATACCATTGGACATAATATGTGAAAGTTTAGAGCCTGCACGAAAGGCTCGAAATCAAATCCTTGACCGCATGGACCAGGAAATAAGTACAGCACGTGCTATGAATGATGGAAGTGCCCCTCGATTAGGTTTGTTAACACTTCCTTTTTGGTTTTGTAGCCTGATATGGTTAAGCTCAGTACTGACCTTTTGTTTGCAGCTACGATGAGCTTCGGCAGTGATTCTCTAAGGAAATTGCCCTACCTCTATTTATGTTCCTTATTTTTTCTATGGTCTTGTGTTTTCGGCAAGATATTTGTGTATTCTGTGGTCATTCTGTGTGGCACCAGAAATGGTGCTGGCGAGTGAATTAAGTTCTTTCCAGAGAACCAACCTCCCAATTGTTTGTCGGATCAATATTTGCATGAGATATATTTTCTGTAGCTCAGGCTAGATGAAGGAAATAATTCAAAGAAAAAATTACCGTGAATATTTATAAGGACAACAAGACTAATGGTTCATCTAGCCTTTGGGCACATATTGGACTATCACAACGACAAAGCCTCCTGTGCAAAGCAAACTGGGGTAGTCTAGAGAGAAACCCAACAAGAGCCACGTGAGGTTGCAGGGCGGATAAAAGATAGTAGTAAAAGAGATAGTTTTATTCCCTTAAAAAAAGTGATAATTTCATTTGATAATAATGTCCATATACTTTATTATGTTTAGGGGCTGTCTCCTTTTTACTGAGATCCTCCTTTGTTCTTCCCATTGGCTGTTTCAATGATTTTGCACCCTAGTGTGATAAATCCAGTGAGAAAAACAAATCTTCCATGAAGATTGACATGGTTCATCACAATTTTCATTTGGTTAAATTGTATAGTTGAATTGAACAAACTTTAAATTATTATACTGAGCTAGATTTTCGGTAGCTGCTTCTATTTAATCTTTCTCTTTTATTGTTAGGTGCCCGGGTGTCAGTCAACGATGGTACAGTCACTATTGTTGCTAAAACACAACCAATTATGGATAAAGCTATCGAGAAGGTACAAATGCTTATGAAACCCGCTTATACACAATTCTTGCTTTACATGATCTCGGTTTATGGTGGTCAAATTGTCAAATGTGCAAGTGATTTGAAGGAACAATCTTTGTATAACAAACTCTAACCTTGTTCTTCGTTTTAGGTTGAATTTCTTGTAGGCCGTGAAATTGAAGTTGGCAGGACATACAAAGGAATTGTTTCCTCAATTAAGGAGTATGGTGCTTTTGTAGAGTTCAATGGCGGACAACAAGGCCTACTGCACATTTCTGAACTGTCACATGATCCGGTATTTTTCTTGAGATTTCATAGTTGAGCTACTGGCAGGGTTTATTGATTTTACATTCTATTGAAAATGTCTCCACTTATTGGATTGAATGGTGGTAGACCAGTTCTTTTCATTGGTTTTTAATAAGTGTGTGTGTTTGTTTCCATCCTGCAGGTGTCAAAAGTCTCAGATGTTGTATCTGTTGGCCAAGTTCTTTCTTTGACCTGTATTGGACAGGATGTAAGGGGTAACATTAAACTTTCACTTAAAGCAACCTTACCCCCTCCGCGTAACAAGAAGAATATGGAAAGTAAAGGCACTAATCCTTCACCCAGTCAAGAAGTTATTGGTTGGGATGCTGTAGAGAAATTGCCCAGCTTGGATGCTGATGGTGAGCAATCCAGTAACAAGCATGATGATGTAACACCTGAGGGACCTGCATTTTCTACTCCTACGGTTATAATTCGAAGTGCTGATGAGTGCGATTCGCAAGATGTTGCAAATAGTCCTAAGAAGCAGACAAAGGTTGCAAAGTCATCTCCTAGATCAAATAAAGCAGCTAGTGGACGTCAGGAGGTTAGGACAGCTACCCCTAAGAAAGCCTCAGGTGCATCGACTCCTAAAAAGACTAAGAAAGTAAAGGCTGACGACTCTGGGAGTAATGGGCTGGAAACCGATGCATCAGTAGTTCCAGAACAGGATGCTAGCAATGCTCAGGACCTGAAGTATTCGAGCCCCATGAACTTCCGATCTGGTTCTATGAAGCTGGGTGATGTAGTTACAGCAAAGGTGTACCAAGTACGAGCTTATGGACTAGTACTTGAGTTGAGTGATGGAGCGCGTGGAATGCATAAATTTGAGGTAAGCTCATGCCAACTCTGAAGAAGCAAGCTGATCTTTTTTCTGTTCATACTGCCCTTGTGAAACCACTATACGCAAGATTGTTAACAACTTAACATTGTATCTTGTGTTTATGTTCTTTGGATCGTACTGAAATTCTGGAAAATCTATCGCAGGCTGGTGGTTTAAAGGATTTTGAGGTTGGAGAGGAACTACTGGTGAAATGCTCAAGTTTCAACGCGAAGGGAATTCCAATCTTCTCATTGCTCGATCAGTCGTAGCAGCTAGTTTATCAACCTTGCAACATGGGAATTAGTTAATTAGCTGCCTCAACTTCTGTCGGAAGCTAGGAAAGTTTTGTTCCTTTTGTGGCGATTACGAGCATTGCCCATCAAACATGCGCATAGTGGTGGTAACATGGATCCTGAGATTGACAAGTGTAGAGCATACGAGCGGTACTAGCACCTTGGTGTCCAAAACCTGCTGCAACATTTGTACATTGTTGACGTTGCTTATTTGTTCATTAAAATAATCTATGAATGCCAGTTCTTTGTTTCTCGGCACCGAGACACTGAAGTAGTGTCATGCGAACTCGCCACACGTCCATGTTATACATAGGGCTCATTTCCTAAGAATCTGGAGTTGCTCTTTTTGTCACTATCTTATGATGCAGGGACAGACATTCATGTGAACTGTACATTATTCAATTATGTGTATGGCGTATGTAGCAGGACACTGGTTACAGAATCTGGGTGTTTTGCACACAAGTTTCCATTCCTTGCTTGCTCATGTTAGACGTCGCATGGACCACTGCGATATGTGCGTCTGTGAATATTATCGGGGGGGGGGGGGGGGGGGGGGGGGGAACACTGGATGCTCTAAAACCAGGGCACGGCATCAGTGTATGAAAATGTGCAGCACCACAAACAAATCCTTGGTACCGGGCGAGTGTCGCCACATCAGTACCCTCGTAGTTCATTCATTGCAATGATGAGCAACAACAACGGCAGGAGGCGGCGGAACACGAGGTCCATATCTCCTTCCCCGTCCTCCTCCTCTCCCCGTCCAGGCTCCCGAGTTCCGCGGGCCGCCCAGCTGCTTCCCCAGTGTAAGCTCGCCCAGGTCCTCGGCGACCTGCCTCCCGCGACCCGAGACCAGCACAACGCCGCGCTCGACGACCCCGTTAAGGCTCACGAGTTCCGCGGGCCGCCCAGCTTCCCCAGTGGAAGCTCGCCCAGGTCCTCGGCGACCTGCCGCCCGCGGCCCGAGGTCAGCACGACGCCGTGCTCGACGACTATGGTATCTCACCGCAGAACAACATGTCACTGCACGCTCTAGTCTAGCACTGTCAAGCGTGTCAGGTTCGCATGCTCATGGAGCTAATATATCGGTGTCTGCAGCTGATGAAATCTCTGCTCTCGAGTTCGACGCCCGCGGCGAGCACCTGGCCGCCGGTGACCAAGCCGGGCGAGTCATCCTCTTCCGAAGGACCGACACAGACGATGTACGAGTTCTGCATATCAGGTACAACGTGTGGTTCTTGCGCGCACTGGCTGACCCGGGAGTTCTGTACGTGTGCAGGCGCGGTCTCGAGCCGAGCTGGAGCGCACGGAACGCGCCGGTGCGCCGCCGCCGCCACCGATCGAAAAAAAATATATTATTGGTCTAGTGCACTCCGTTGATCATGGGTGGTCTCGACTGGTGCAGTTTGACACGCTGCACAGCTTGGAAATCTGCGAGAAGATCAAGAAGCTGAGGTGGTGCGCGCGGCCCAACAGCTCCCTGTTCATGCTCGCCACGAATGACCGGACGGTCAAGCTCTGGAAGGTACGTTGCGCACAGCGATCCGTTGATCGTGATATATCCCATTTGTAACGAAGAATCGGAGTTTAATGATTCTGTAGCTTCAGGGCAGGTTTCCGAACCCAAGCAGAAGAAAGGGAACGGGGATCAGACACGACGGTCCACTCCGGCTTCGTATTCAGATCCTGTCGGCCGCTCCAGAAAGGTTTGTTTATCTTTGCTGCAATGTTCGCTCATTTGATCCACTAATCTATATTCGCTCATCTCGTGTTCTCCTTGACGATCAGGGAGGTGATGCAGGGGATGGGTACCCTGCCAAGTGTAGGAGGGTCTTCGGTCGTGCTCACCAGTACAACATCAACTCCATTTCGAACAACTGGTAGGCTAATTTTGATTCAGTTACGCGCCATTTCGTTCTGCCACTGAAATCTGAAACCTGGTCTGGGCCAACGTGACACCACTGCGTGTGCAGCGACGGGGAGACGTTCGTGTCCGCGGACGACCTGCGGATCAACCTGTGGCACCTGGAGGTGACGAGCCAGTGCTTCAGCATCGTGGACACGAAGCCCTCGGACATGGAGGACCTCGTAGGTGATCGATTTCGGTTGGTTTTTTTTTGCCGCCGTCCCAAGCGTCAAAAACTATCAAAGCCCTGACGCGCGCTTGCTGTCTGTTCGACGGATCTGCAGAGGTGATCACAGCGGCCGAGTTCCACCCGTCCTCCTGCAGCACGCTGGCGTACAGCAGCTCGAGAGGCCTCGTCCGGCTGGTCGACCTGCGGCGGTCGGCGCTGTGCGATCGAAGCGCCAGGACGTGAGTATCCTTCTGCATCTGCAACCCCACTCCATTTCAGCTGAAAGAACGGGCTGTAGTTTCAGAAGCCGAATTCTGCTTCTCTGAAACTGCCTCTTTTCTTGCTGAACAGATTCAAGGATCGCGACAGCCGCATTCAGTCGAAGACGTTTTTCACCGAGATAATCTCTTGCATCACGGACCTCAAATTCATCGGGGACGGGATGTACCTTCTGACACGTGACTACTTGAATCTGAAGGTGCTGTGAAGTCTACCTGTGCCAAGTTAACTCTATCGATGACCCATCACGCTCAAGCTAAAACCTCATTATTTTCAGCTCTGGGACCTGCGCCTGGAAAGCTCCCCCGTCGTCACATACCAGGTGCATGAGTTCCTTCGTCCAAAGGTATACACATTATTCAAGCTTCGTCCTGAACGAGTAATGAAAATCTTCAGAAACAATACTTCTCTGCCGGTGCTGCAGCTGTCAGAGCTGTACACCGACGATTACATTTTCGACCGGCTCAGCTGCTGCGCCAGCAACGACGGGAGCTACTTCGCTACTGGATCTTACAGGTTTGTACAATTATACTGCTGAAACACATATAGAACATATACTTCTCAGCCATTTGACCATTCCCTTATCCAGCCTTTTGTTCTTTTGGCCAGTAACACGTTCAAAGTTATCTCCCGTGATGCTACTGACACAAGCGGGGCTACATTGGAAGCCAGCACAAGCCCATACAGCTACGCCGCTTCGTAAGTCTCTGTTCTAATCTACTAACTTTCTGTCAAGTGATCACGAGTTCTAAAATGCACGACTTTCTGTCAAGTGATTGCAATTTTGGCTCGTACATAACGTTGGTCTTTGGCCACAGGACACAAGCATACCGCCCTTCAAAGGGCCCAGCCTGCTCAGCAATTTTACTAGCAGAAACAATAGAAAAGGTTGGGAGAGTGCCAGTATAAGTAAACTTTTCATGCTAAATCTGCGTGCTTTTCAGTTTTATCTCGGCTAGCAAGTGAAATTTCATAATCCCGCAGGTCAGGACGGCCTGAGATCAGTCGGCAACAAAGAGGAAACTCCATGCAACATGGCGTCAAAGGTGACACACATGGCATGGCACCCGACTGAAAATTTCATCGTTTGTGCAGCCAATAACAGCTTGTACATGTATCATACTTAGGCAGACAGTTATATTCGAATGTACAGAGTGCAAAATTACAGAGTAATGGCGTTTGTGTTGACATCCAAAACAACTGCACCCAAATGAATGTTCTGCAGGTTACAGGGCATGTTTTGAGCATAGTATTGTACAAGTCTTCAGAAGATCAGAGAAAAGAGAAGACACTCCTGTAACCAAAAATTCCGCCCTCGCTCTCATTTGTCTTGCGCAATATGTCCTTGACATAGTCCTGCACATTGAATGGTTGATCTGCAGCTCGAACTTGCTTGGTACATTGGGTAGCCTGGAAGGACGTAAGAGGACTGCCGAAACAGAGTTTGGTCTTTTCAGATTGGCTGCCACTTTTAGCTGCAAATTGTATAGAGTTTTCATCTGAAGTTCTGCACAGGGCCTCGATCTTCTCCAGTGGTCTGTCCCTTCTACCTGCAAATTCAGCAGGACTTTCTTCTGGAGTTGCGATCAACATCTTGCTCTTCTCTGATGGACAGATTTTGCTCTTCCCAGATGTTCCATCATTTTTGCCTATAAATTGAAGAGAGTTTTGGTCTGAAGTTCTGCAAAGAGC
This sequence comes from Eragrostis tef, assembly GCA_000970635.1. Taxonomy (NCBI): domain Eukaryota; kingdom Viridiplantae; phylum Streptophyta; class Magnoliopsida; order Poales; family Poaceae; genus Eragrostis; species Eragrostis tef. Next base: position 86,295 of record LAPY01002226.1, read on the forward strand.
CTTGATCTTCTCCAATGCACTGTCCTTTTCTCCAACAAATCCAGCATGACTTTCTTCTGTATTTGTGATTAGCATCTTGCTCTTGTCAACTGGGCATAATGTGCTCTTCCCAGATGTGCTGTCACTTTTGGCTGCAAATTGGAGACAGTTTTGATCTGAAGTTCTGCAAAGGGCCTTGATCTTCTCCAATGGGCTGTCCCTTTTTCCTGCAAATCCGATAGGACTTTCTTCAGTAGATGCGACCAGCATATTGCAATTCTCAGCTGGGTAGAATTTGCTCTTCCCAAAGATGCTGTCGCTTTTTGATGCAATTTGGACAGAGGTTTCACTTGAAGTTCTGCACAGGGCCTTGATCTTCTCCAATGGGCTGTCATTTTTACTGGCAAATCCAATAGAAATTTCATCTGAAGCTGTTGTGATCGGCATCTTGCTCTTCTCAGATGGGCTATCCCTTGTGCCTGCAAACAGAACACGGCTCTTTTCTGAAGTCCTGGTGAGAACCCTGCGACACTTCTCAGCGGTGTTGGTTGGAGAGAACCTAGCTTCAATGGGTTCAGAATCCATTGGTGTGACCTCTCCCGCATGCGGAGTAATATTCTCTACTCCAAACTGGTCAGTTGACCTCTTCCTCTTCAGTATTAGAGGCTCATAAGAGCTATCCATGGATTTCGACAGCGTTAGGGTGGGAAAATCTTTGGACTTCTTGCGTATGTGATCGAAAATTTTGTCGCTTGTTGCACTTTTGCATTCTGCCTCTGCTGGTTCGGAAATGGATGCCCCTCCTATATCTAAGATGATAATACATACTTCAGTCAATCAAATAAATTTCCAGATTTCAATGGAAGTAGCAGAAATGTAAAATGCATATACTGTTTGAAGCATGTTGTTACCTCCAATATCATCTTCTTCAGCCAGTAGATCAAAGCTGGGGACTTCCCTGTAGTCACAAAAGAAACATCACATTACAAAGGTTACGACCTGCTTAATTCAACAAAGTTTCCAAGGCTATTTTCATTTGCAAAAAGGAAAAAAAGTCAATCTCAGTAGCTGAGTTTATGGAAAATGTGTCAATAAGCATTTTCATATACCAATTACCACACAGGTCCATCAGGAATTTCAGAATCTACAAAACCGTCCTACAAAGAGTCCAAAAAAAACATCAAGACAAAGAAACACGGTACTACTGTCAGAGAAATCAGATCTAGTAGTTTCCCAATTTTCCATTCAAAAGTTTAGTTCCACCAAAGCCCATACTTTGGACATGGAAATCAAAGTGCAGCAATAAGCTCAGGATTTTCACCCGGTTCCTTTGCATCAAGGCTGAACACTAGAAATCTTCCCAAGAAAAAAAAATACATAACATCAATGGAAACAAATACTGAAAGTTTAAGAAAAATTCTCCTAGAGAAAAGTTTAAGAAAAATAAAGTTGTAACCAAAAGAGAAGGTTGGGATAACAATGACTCTAGACTAAACACATAGTTGAGAGCTGGAAAATACTGAAACTTCACTTATAGCTGAAATAACATACTGCCTGATGCAATCCTTCTAGATATTGGGGAAACTACAAGTGAAAATACTGCCTGATTACATTCCTAAAAAAAATAAAAATAAAAAACTGCCTGATGCAGTTAATTAGACAAGTACTTCAGGTTACACTGAAAGCAGTCAATTTTAAATCCTTAGCCAGCAGAAATAATAATATGATATTATGCACTTACAGTGAAGCCAAGTTGTTAAATTTTCTTGTACCCAGGGCATTATCAGCTTTCTCCGGAGCACTGACATCAACATCATCTTCTATGACACATACCTCTTTTGAAAGTGGGCGCTTTCTGGTGTGAGACAGAGGTTCGCTTATTCGAGTTGCTCTGGAGCTAACTAAACAAATCTCTGCAGGGAGATTGTACATGGATTCAGGCTTATCTACACCCCTCTCTTTGGTCACCTGCAGATCATCTTCCCTGCTGATTACATGTTTCTTGTGGACATCTAGACCAACTTGACCATAGAATTGCAACCAGAAACTATGTTAGCATATAGATGATAGATGCATTATTAGTTGATGGAAAGAACTGGAGTATGTTAGTGCCGTTACCGTATTCTTCAAATATCAAATCAACCTTCAGAGTGACACGTGCATTCTGGGGGCAGTGCACATTAACTTTAACAGAATATGGGCTGCATTTTAACAAATAAATGAGTAACTAATTCTGAACAAACTTTGATTAAACTTAGGTACATCCATCTTGACTATCAATATAATCTATTCATCTGTTATATGAAACAATGAAACTCCTGCTTGTTGGGTAATTAGTTAATTACTACAAGACATAAACAGTCTAATAAGGTGCAGCTTGGTGCTAGATAACTCATTTTAAGAAAAAAACTGGTCAAGAGAAGTATATATCCCCTATTTCCGGCAAAAATGATGCAATCATATCACTGGTTAAAAAATATGTTACATCCCTCATTCTTTTGTCAGTAAGAATGGTTCAAAATGCAATCCTACAATAAAAAAAACGTTCATATGTCTTACCTGGAAAATTCCTGAGCCCTGTTGAAAGCAACCAAAAGAGCAAACAACTATCCATCAGTAGAACAAAATTGTCAAGGATATCAATCTGAGAATGGGGGAAAACTGACCTTATTTTCTCATGAAAGAGGATAACATTATCTTCCTCTGAGCCCACAACCTGTCAAAGAATAATGTAAACTTAAAGTTGTCCGTTAAGGGCACCGAGTGATAAAAAACAAAGCTATATAAGGTACCATGTCAGCATAACTTCGTTTACTGGATCGAACAGCCTGCGATAGACGAGTTAGAGTTACAAGAATGGTCGATTTTCCCAGTCTGTTTCCAGCATCCTCTATGTGTATGTCAATTTTAGGTGGTAATGCTGACATCGATTCCTTTATATGATTTCCGAACGGATAATTGCGCCCTGTTGTTAATTCTATCTTTCTAGCATCAGCAGCCGCCAAGCTTTCAAAGGTGGAAATTCCAGCAGTCTTCAGTGCCTGGGATAGCAGGTGATCAACTCAAGAAATACTAATGCAGCCTGCAGATACAGATGTGTCTGCATAACAATCAGAAATTACCTTTGCTGTTACGATTCCAATTCCAGGCAGTTGTTTCAGCAAAAGTGGACTGCTCTCCCAAAGCTTTTGGTAAAGGCATTTTGCCAGAATCATAGAGTTTATGGCGGATCTGTAACTCTTTTTGTTCACAAAATATTCTCTCATGCATTTAGCAATCCTAGAACCATTTGAACAGATCGAGTTTGTTTCCTGCATGGGATGTTCAAGTCAACAGGCAGGGGAGGTAATTCAAGAGAAATGTTAATAAAAAAAAATATCAACCTGGGTGAGGGATAAATCGTGGATTAAAGGGTCCCCTGTTAAGCAGTCATTTGCTAGTAAGAATATTTTCTCTTCTCTTGTCTGGATACGCTTCTTCTTTTTTCTGTTCTCACAGACAATATGGAAGAGGAGCCTTCCCTCTTTATCAGTATTTATATCATTTAGAATCTTCTTCTCATTTCGTCGTAGTTGGATCCCTTGATATACCAAAAAATAAATGAAATTAATACGCTGTAGACCTCATAATTAATTCAAAATCTGCAGGGCTACCTACAAGTTATCTCTGCAGACTGACAGATGATATGCAATAAATCTTCCAAACTGCAACAGGCCGACGCTTTGACAATAACCTTCATTGTATCAAACTTAAGGTAGAATTTTGCCATCAGCCTCCCAGGTTCTGAGGAGAAAAATAAAATCTCAAAGGAGAGTTCTCTTGATGAAAAAAAGCAAGACAGACACGTGAAAATGAATGCAGAATCTGAAATAACGTGATCTGCAAATAGCAAGAAGATAGAATATTGAGGAACCAGATTCAAAATGATAGAATAATCATCATTTATCACACAGGGCTAGGCTCCAAGTTCCGTAACAGCATGTCCAATCCTCAGAGTTGGGGGAGGACGAGACTAGATGCATGTGCTGTTATAAAAATCTTCTGAAGGAATGTTTGACACAGTATTATTTCTCGTAATAAAGTGCCATATCATTTAGCAGTGGAACTCTTATGTGATTTCACTTCTCTAATTTTGCCTCTTGCCTATATTACAGTCTTATAGAGCTATTATAAAATCAATCACACACAATGAAGACCCAACAAAGATATTGAAAGTGTTTGCTGCTTGGACTGTGAGATGGATTGTGACACCCACCTTTGAGCATAACTGTTAGGGCTGTTGAGATAGGAAAGCCTCAAAGGTGCTGTGGGTCTTGTGAGCTTGCAACGAATTTATAAACAACACTTTTCATGCACAGATCAGTTGTAATCATATGATGTAAGGAACTGCGGATGTGCACCCTAACTACCCAAGTTCGGGTTCCTCATATTCTTATTAATTATATAGAAGCACCTAATTCTCCTAGGTTGGTTTAGGTTTTCTTTCAAAATATACATACAATTTGATTCCTGAAGTGGAGGGCATGTTTCCAGTTCCAAATTTCAAGACTGGAACTATGTGGAGACTAAGACATACACAACCAATAAATCCAGCTCATTCAATTGATCTAATATATGATTTCAGGGTACAGCCTACTTTATTACTAGCCTACAGTGTGGGATTGGCGCATCCAACACGAAAGGGAATATAATACAACAAAAAGACAGTAGTTTACAACGATAGATTGAACACTGTTGCATATGATATATTTGGTTGTAATTTCTGCATTTGCATATTGTTTTACACAAGAAGATTTTACCTAATGGTTGTAGAAGGAAACCATCTTCATCTGTCAAAATCAATCCATACTCCTCCAGTTCATGGATCTTCTCAACACATATATCTGTTGATTCGATTGGTAAGGATCAAAGCACAACACATGATAATAACACCTTGAATTCCAAAGAAAAAGCACCTTGAATTTGCTTCT
>LAPY01002227.1:9296-35772 GCA_000970635.1 Eragrostis tef
ACACCGCCGCCCCGGCGTGGTGGGGGCGGCCGCTCTCCGCGCGAACCCACACACCATGGTGGTCCAGGTGCACACGTCCCCCGCGGCATTCCGTCGAGCAGGAGGCGCGCACGACCAGCACGGCGTTGTCCAGGATCAGACAGATTCGCGCCGGAGCCAGTACCCGTGTCATGGCCCGCCCAAGCCTGAGGCACAAGGATCAGTTTCAGCGCCTTGCAGTTCCACGCCAGCGCTGAGGTGCATCCCCAACCCACGATGTACGCCACCATTTGCCCATTCCTTCAGGGTATCTAAGAATTCAGCTGACACGGTCAAAAAAAAAAGAACAGAATTCAGCTGACTCACATTTGCCGGAAATACCTTTCCCAGAAGATAGAGGCGAGGCAAAAGCGGTGTATGCAAAACAGGAGCATATGACACTAGCAACAGTAGAACTGCCAAGATTAGCTCAAGCACGAAAACGTGTCATTATGTATTAGAACTTTAAGGTCCCACGATAGCATATTGTTCTCAATCCTTCCAGATACAAAGATAATTTAGCTATTGTAGGCTACAACAGAAAGTATTCGCTCCATATATAGCTACTTCCAGCACGAGTAAACAGGGAGTGTGACAGCACTCCAGCAGAAACAAACATTATCGACTTTGACAGCTACAAAAAAAATCACTCCCACCGGTTTATTCCTCTACCTTTATATATATTACATCTCTTATAATTCACATCCTGGAGCACAAGGGGACCCGGGGACTGTATTCAGATGTTTCTCGAGTCATGCCATTAAAAGTTCTCCTTGTGGAACTCAAACTTTGTAGTGGTATTGTGTGTGAAATCTGCTGACCACTGCCGAAGCTGCGGGACCAGGACAGGCTCGCCACAGTAGAAAACTCCTGAACAAATCAAATGTTAGCAGGGGATGATGAAGTCAACTGACATTCAAATTACTTGATTTGGGAAGCCATTAACATGACATACCGACGCGTTGGTTCTCATGGTTGACTGCAACATGTTTGAAGACGCTTCGCCAGTTGGGCCGTGCAAAGTGGGTCTTGACCTTGGTTCCAGACAAGATATCGACTCCCTTCTTTGCGTGTTGGAGTTCTTGGAGCATGACGATGAGGGCAGAGCGTGCATCACCTTCCTCATAGACACTCGAGCAATGATTGTGGAGCTCAATCACTCCTGCCGTGTCTTTCTCAGCCACCTCGTTCATGACCCCTCGGAACCATTCAAAGGATCCCTCTTCTCTTGTGACCCAGTAGAAGTAGGCCCTCTTTGTCATGAATGGTCTCTTCTTTGCCTTACTACTACCCTCTGGTTCAGTGCCTGCCACAGATCCTCCCTGCTGAATGTGGTTAAGCACATCCTTCACAATGCTAATCAATGGAGTCGCTCCAATGCCTAGCCCAATGAGTAGTAGGACATCATATTCCCGATAATCTTGTGCCGGAGCACCATACGGTCCATCAATCAAAAGTTTTGGGAATCTAGAGCATTCAACAAATCAAGATAAAAGAATATAAGAAACACATATTGCATTGTACAACATAAAAATAAATCAAAGAATTCCCACCTTGCATTGTTCTCAGTAATCCCCTTGGAAAGATCAGCTCGAAGGAGTCCACTTTCGCCATCAGTTGGAGGCCGACAAGCCTGATTGACATTTACAGGAATTGTCAGATATACAAATAACAAACTTCACAAGTCACAGTTCTATGTAGGAGTTATTACATCTTGTTGCACAAACAGAATGAAAAGCTAGAAGCCAAGTTACCTCGGAGAATACAGTCCTAAGGCGTGAAGTCCAATCACCCCTTGTGCGGATGTGGACACTAAGATAATCATCTCCAGGTGCTGATGTAATGGAAAATGGATGCCTGTAAGAGAACCATATTACGGCACGTTCAGTTATCTATCGATCATATAGTCGAAGTAGAACTTCGATTTAAGAAAATGCGCAATGTGGCTACCATTCGTATGGAGACACGGCACGACAATTTATGAAGATATACTGTCCACTGCGGTATCTAAAACCAGGTGGCTTTGACATATAGAGAGCCAAAACATTCCCCGGATACACTGCAACCTGTTGAGAGGGCACTTACAGATCAAAAATTTAGGGAACGAAAACAGGGCTTATGAAAACAAATTTGGAAACATAAATTTGTGTTTGTCAAGAAAACTTAGGTGGTAGGGGTTCTCAACACATGGAGGTTGAAAAATACAAGGCAAAACCAAACGGAGAGAATGGTTTAGTTATAGGTACCTTCTGAATCCGAACTGCATCATGGCTCCTAAATAGCCTAATAATGCGCTCACTTACATATAAGAGCACAGGAACAGCGAGATACATCCAAGTCTGACAATAATAGAATTGTTCTGTAAGTATCAAGTTTCAAAAATTAGGTGTTATGTTGACATCAGGTCAAATGCTTACCGTTTTCTTGTACCATTTCCTGCTTAAATATAAGCAGATTCCATGAACCACGAGCAGTGTATACACAATAACAAATAAGTGATGTGTAAACCAAAAGGCATTGAAGCCAGTCATTTTCTTGAGGGGATTAGAATCCTTGAGCCTGTTACGGCGAAACCATGGTTGCGCTAATACAAAAGCTATAGTCATGAGCACTACCATTATGATGCCAGTCCACCCTTCGGTTCCCTTTACAAACCACCAGTAATTTGGCGGCTTTTGCTCCCCAAAAAAAGGTTTCATTGGTTCATAGGCAGCATCATTTGCATTGAGCAGCTTAGGAAAATCACATGTCAGGTGAGCACCTGCATGCAAAACAACGCCAACTGCAACACCGGCGTAGGACATCATATTCCCGATAATCTTGTGCCGGAGCACCATACGGTCCATCAATCAAAAGTTTTGGGAATCTAGAGCATTCAACAAATCAAGATAAAAGAATATAAGAAACACATATTGCATTGTACAACATAAAAATAAATCAAAGAATTCCCACCTTGCATTGTTCTCAGTAATCCCCTTGGAAAGATCAGCTCGAAGGAGTCCACTTTCGCCATCAGTTGGAGGCCGACAAGCCTGATTGACATTTACAGGAATTGTCAGATATACAAATAACAAACTTCACAAGTCACAGTTCTATGTAGGAGTTATTACATCTTGTTGCACAAACAGAATGAAAAGCTAGAAGCCAAGTTACCTCGGAGAATACAGTCCTAAGGCGTGAAGTCCAATCACCCCTTGTGCGGATGTGGACACTAAGATAATCATCTCCAGGTGCTGATGTAATGGAAAATGGATGCCTGTAAGAGAACCATATTACGGCACGTTCAGTTATCTATCGATCATATAGTCGAAGTAGAACTTCGATTTAAGAAAATGCGCAATGTGGCTACCATTCGTATGGAGACACGGCACGACAATTTATGAAGATATACTGTCCACTGCGGTATCTAAAACCAGGTGGCTTTGACATATAGAGAGCCAAAACATTCCCCGGATACACTGCAACCTGTTGAGAGGGCACAAGGTTACAGATCAAAAATTTAGGGAACGAAAACAGGGCTTATGAAAACAAATTTGGAAACATAAATTTGTGTTTGTCAAGAAAACTTAGGTGGTAGGGGTTCTCAACACATGGAGGTTGAAAAATACAAGGCAAAACCAAACGGAGAGAATGGTTTAGTTATAGGTACCTTCTGAATCCGAACTGCATCATGGCTCCTAAATAGCCTAATAATGCGCTCACTTACATATAAGAGCACAGGAACAGCGAGATACATCCAAGTCTGACAATAATAGAATTGTTCTGTAAGTATCAAGTTTCAAAAATTAGGTGTTATGTTGACATCAGGTCAAATGCTTACCGTTTTCTTGTACCATTTCCTGCTTAAATATAAGCAGATTCCATGAACCACGAGCAGTGTATACACAATAACAAATAAGTGATGTGTAAACCAAAAGGCATTGAAGCCAGTCATTTTCTTGAGGGGATTAGAATCCTTGAGCCTGTTACGGCGAAACCATGGTTGGGCTAATACAAAAGCTATAGTCATGAGCACTACCATGATGATGCCAGTCCACCCTTCGGTTCCCTTTACAAACCACCAGTAATTTGGCGGCTTTTGCTCCCCAAAAAAAGGTTTCATTGGTTCATAGGCAGCATCATTTGCATTGAGCAGCTTAGGAAAATCACATGTCAGGTGAGCACCTGCATGCAAAACAACGCCAACTGCAACACCGGCGGCTATTACCTGCAAAACAGATCACATATATTCTGTGACGAAACTTCTAGCAAAATATATCGCTTATTGCATAATTATATCATACATGCATGCTAAAGGTTGATTATTATAGGTCCCATATAGGATAGAATGGAGTATGCCTAAATAGACAGGATAAACTCAAAAGATGAAACTTCCACCTTAGTTAGGCATAACTTGTCGTTGGTTATTGCAGAATTGTATCATACGTGCAAAATAAAGGCTCATTCAATATTGTGGACTTGTGGAGTCCATTCAAGCTTACCTTATGAAAGTTTATGTTGTCGTTGAAGGGTACAATAGCTCCAATCTTTGTCTTTGACCGAATCCAAGTGATTGTATTTCGGCAAACAGGAAAAAGGACCAGGGCCATATTGAATTTGAGGGTCTCTGCGGCTCCTTTTGCAGTGGTCACACAATAACCCATGATGCGAAACACAGCTCGATTTCGGTATTGGATGAACTTCCAAACGAAGAGGCCAATACAAATTGAGAGCCAGAGAGTCATAACCCAAATGCGCTTCCAGTTCTCCTCAACAAAGTACAAGAACTCTTGCCAGTAGTGGTAAAATGGACTCGTGTCCTTGTTTGATGCTAGCCTCATGCTAAGCGCTTTGCTAAGTTTGGAGCTATGTGTTGTTGTTGATCTTGAAGCAGCTTGAGATGGTGACTGCAGTAGAAGTGCCTCCAGATCCTCAAGCTGTCAAATGTTTAATATGGTAAGTGCATAGATTCTACCACACTTTTTCATTAATATGATTAGTAATGGACAGACCTCAATGTATCCCAGGTTGTTGGGGTCAAGTTCTTCCATAATGAGCGCCGTGTACTCATCAGCTCGTTCCTTGAGCTTGGAGAGCTTGTTTGCTGATGCACTCAGGGTGATAATCTGAAAACCCGTGGTAAAATTTGCTTAAAACCTAACAATATCCAACACTAAACATTAATCCATTTTATTTTCGATTCTTGAGTCATTTAACAAACCTCTTTGACCTCCTCTGCTGTGATCCTTCCGTCAGCGTTCTTGTCAACCCTGGACAGAAAAAATATAACTTACTGCCTTATGAAAATATCGAACACTAGAAGTTCATTACACTAGGTCTTGCCAATAAAGGAAACCATGCCAAAGCTGGTAAGATATTCATCAAAATTACTAACATGTCAAAGAATGTTCGGAGACGGTTGTCGAAACCCTGATCACTCAGCTGCTCCCAGAAATCTTTCAACTCGTCCTTAGTTAGCACCTCCTTCACTATACCTCTTTTCCTTGCCAATGAATCAAACACTTGCAATGCAAACTCATCAGACCCTTCCATCCCTGCACAATCCAAGGAAATGCTTGAAAAATCACTCTAAATAAACTAAATGAATGAAAAACATAATTGCACTCGAACTTCTGAAATTACCAATGCATTTCCCAAATCTTGTGCGGAGTAGCACACCGTCAACTTGGAGATGATTAAAGCGTTTCTCCACTGCAGGCCAGCCATCATTGCACACTTTTGCAGTCACGAACTGCAGGCCTTTGAGCGCCACGGTAGCACCACTCTTGGTTCTGTTCAATACTCTCTTCCTCATGTTCTTTCCCAGCTGTGACTGTGGAGCCCTATTGCTCGAGTTCTTCAGCTTGAGCCCATTCGTCACCTGCCTCAGTTTTGATGCTAGTTTGCCACTCCTCGTTGAGGGAGAGGACTCTAGTGACAGGCCATCAAAACCACCACCATCATCAACCGCTCTGACACCTTCGATTGCCACTGAATCACGCTGTACATCAAGGGTTATCTCGACCACCTCATCATCATCTTTGAACCTGGTGGTCTTGGTGGCTCTCCGGTTGGCATCTTCCATATTGCCACTGTGTGGGATTAATGTTGCAGTGTCATCTTGTGACTTCCTTGAACTGTTCAGGTCCGTGGCAGTTTCAATGTCTGCCATAGCCTTCGCTGCCTCTCAGGCCGATTTCTCCTTATTCCCTGGTCAAAGATAAGTTAGCAAACAACAAAAGAGAAACAGGAGAAACCCTTGTGTTAAGGGCAAAGACTGCTTGTTCTTGCAACATTTAAGAATACATTTCATGGAAGCTACAAACCCCTTTTCCTATTTTCTATAATCAGCCACGTACAGCACATTAAATAGCAGAGAATAAACATCCAGCTGCAGTAAGAATTCATGGAAAACAAAACTTGTTCAAAGATATTAGGACTATTTGCAGTTCAGGTAGTGAGTATTCTAATAATACCGTTGGCCAGATACTATAAGTCAAAAAGGAACAAAGACTGATGTATCTTTCAATCAGATCCAGAACTTGCACCCCAAAATAGAAACTGCGTGGAAAATAGATAGGAAACATCACTCTACTTCACAAAAAAGACGATGGAGATAGCCCGCCACGGATTTACATTATTGACGGCATCAACCAAGTACAATTAGGGATAAATTAAAAGCTTCGCTAAGACTAAACAAGAAGTTAGGGAGATAACTTCACCCAACTCAGATCTAGAGGCAGCAGCTCGTAAACAAATACGAAAACGGACGCACCAACTTTCTCAGTCGGATATTCGGTCGATTATTGGTACTGGAAACAGTAAAGTTGACGGGGAAAAAGGAGGAGCGTTAAGGAGTTAAGTAGCAGCTACGGAGAAGAGCTTGAATGGGAAAAGAAAAAAAAAAGTAGTAGACTAGCGGAGGGAAAGAAAATCAAGAACAAAAACAGAAACTTTTGGAAACTGGGATCATGGAGAGGAGCGTGGGAAAGAACTCTACCTCAAAACGCTTCAGAGGTTTCAGCTCCGATCAGAACAGCGAGCATTTCTGGAATCCCCCCACCCTGAAGAACAAAGAAACACACAGGACTTCAATCTTCAGCAAAGCACTGGGATTGCAGGCGGAAACGAACTCAGCAAAGAAACAAAATGGTCAAGGCACTACCACACCCACAGCACACAGCGTATGGCGAAACACAGAGCACGGAGCTGGAACGAATGCAGGTGGGTTGGCAGGAGCAGAAAGGCGAGTTCAGAACAGGGGAGTGGATGCAGGTGGTGGGTCTTGTACACTCCTCCCCAATGCAATGAACAATTAAATAGTGCCCGAGAAAACAACAAGGGGGCTAGTGGTGTGTGGCCGGAGAAGAGGGGCGCCACTGCGTCTGTCCGTTTGCAGCGAGGGGCTTGAGCTGGACAGCTCGGCGCCCGAGGACTGTTACCTGCTAAACGCATGTGCTTTCCGTGGCGGCTGTTGTGATTGGGGTTGCCGTCGCCATTGGAGCCTCTATTTTTTAATTGAGAATGAGCCATTGGAGTTTGGAAATCGTTACATGAATAAGTAGGACTTGCATCAACATGTTAATGCTACTGATAAAAAATGCTCGAGAGAATATTGAGTAATGGCTACTTATTTATAGGGTAGTAATAGTTATACATATTAGAGTACATAAGTTACCTGCTTTCTGTGGCAGTTTGAGGATTGAGTAACCTCTTGAAAACAGAGTGATGTTAGAGAGCTGTTATGCATGTGCATTAAAGTACAAACGTTAAATAATATAGGATGTGTTTAAGAAGATTAAACTCCTCTCCATTTGAATGCCTGATAAGAAAGCTTCAACATGAAATAAAATATCCTGAACTTTTGATTCTGTAATAGTTTCAGATGAAACAGAATACTCGGTGGACATGGGCATAGTGCACCCTAGAGCCCATAAACTAGTCAATTAAAATAATCACGTGTTTTGTTTTGATGATGCACAAACGAACAAGATCGGTTGGTTTAAAGCTGTAAACAATTTGCAATCCTCGTAATTAAATCAGTAGTATTACATTTTTTTTATGTCAGTAGATCTAACAAGAGTAGTATTACATTTTTTTTAAGTCAGTTTGCATTATTTATTTATTTTTTGGAACGGAACTCAGTTTGCATTATGTTTCTCTTATAGCATTGAATCAAGACAACGCAGATTACCATTTCATATCTCAATCAAAAATCACATATTCCACTGGAGCTCCAATTAAAGAACAAGTAAATATATAGGTTTACTCATCATTGTAAATGACCAAAATACGGAGCTGCCCATTTGAAAGTAGAATTGAAACAATAGCACTGGTAAAGACTGGCTTCCAAAGAAGGCATTAGTAAACTCAGGGTATAAAAAACGCCATCCGTTCTTTCTCTTGTCTGGAAAGTGTAACACTGCCCCCACAAACATAATTTTTTGGACAGTTTTGCCCCTCAGCTTCTTCCTCCATCGCAGCGCAGCCTGGCCCTGGCGCCCCGCCGCGACGCAGGCCTGGCCTTGACGCAACGCGAGCCTAGCCTGGCGCAGCACGACGCGCGCTTGCCACGTCCCACGCGACATCGGCCTGCTCTCGGCCCCACACGACGCGAGCCCCGCCGCGCTCTGGCCCCGCGCCGCCTCAAATCGAAGCCGCAGCGCCTCCTGTCCCGCCGCCGCGCGCTGCCTCAGGTATTAGGGTTAGGGTTCGCCCGGATTTGGAGAGAGAAGGAGAGCTTGGGAGAGAAGAGAAGAACCGAAGTTTGATTACGATCCATTTCGGGAGAGCGGCGTTCTGTTTCGTCCAAGGGCCAAAGCATCCGGTCGTATGTCCTTTACCAACGAAAAAAAAGAAAACACAAGATAATGCTACACTTTCCAGCCAAAAGAAGAAATGAATGGCGTTTTTTGGACCCTGCGTTTGCTAATGGTATTCTTGGGAAGCCAGCTTTTACCAGTGTTATTGTTTTAATTCTCCCTAATTTGACGATTCATAGCTATTCAAAACAGCAAAAGGCATCTAATGCCAGGGCCATTTGACTGATAAAAATGTTATTGTCTAAAAAGGAGAGATTGTTAAAAAAATTATAAACACTAGACTACTTCCCGGTTAATATTACTTGCGATGCCATGAAAAAACATCTCGGCCAATGTAATGTAATGTAATGTAATGCCAAATAAGCATCTTTTCCAATATCAATGGGAAGGTAGTACTTTAACTTTTGGATAAATTCATGCATAGATATATTACAGGTAATTTCTAGACTTCTAGATACAATAGTATTGATAAATTTGTGAAGTTTTCTGGCTATATTACTCGAAATGTGTATCTCGAGTTCTCGACATATCTATGAAACCAAAATAATGAGTTCTGGGCACGCATAACTTGAGTTCTGGGCACTCCTAAAATAATGAATCCTATTTAATGTCTCAATTATTTATGGGAATTCAAAAATTATTCTTTTAAAATAAAAGTGGTGGGGACCCTCACATAAACACACTCTTATTTATATTTGCGAGAGAGACTACCTGGCCGATAGATCATGAGATGGATGAAATCACATAGCTAGGAACCTTGTTGTATATGCATAATTAGACGTAAATATGAGTATTTGTGTTGGATGACACTTTTTGTAATTCATAGAATGATTTTCTTATTATTGGTATAGGTGCTACTACAAAATATTAAATAGTCACATTAAAGTGTGCACTAGAGGCCTCTTCACAAAACAGCAATGTTCGAGCTGTTATATGTGCATCGAAGCACTAAGTCCTCTGTCTTTCAATGCATTGCTAAAAGGCTTTTACAGTAATAATATGAAGGCATGTTGGCAGGTCTTGTTGAGCGCTTTTACTCTAGATAAGCCCTACCAAACAGGCAAAAACCAAAATGAAATATGAGCAAAAGCACCTATAATCTGTTTTGATTTGTGTTGAGAAGTACTAGCCAGAAATTATCTGTATAACATTTACATTTGTTTGTCTCAATTTTCTTCCATATACTAATTAAGAGCGTCCTTAATAGTTGCCTCTAAGCTAACTCTTAGAATTGTTTATTTGAAAAAAAGAAGAGAGAAGGTAGCTAACTTTTCCTCAAGAGACAACCTCTAAGAAGAATGAGAGACTTAAACATGAACCCCACTCCTCTTTAATTATTTGCAAGAGCTAGTTGTTGCCTCTTAATTGCCTCTACCATTAGGGGACGCTCTAATGCTTCTGCTTAAAGTCAAACGGTGTTCCTGTCCACAAGGGCAGGCCCAGTGAGTTTGCAACTCGCAAGCCAGATAACTGCAGCTACTAGTAGCTCAGCTACACACGGTGC
Organism: Eragrostis tef; assembly: GCA_000970635.1. Lineage (NCBI taxonomy): Eukaryota > Viridiplantae > Streptophyta > Magnoliopsida > Poales > Poaceae > Eragrostis > Eragrostis tef. The sequence continues at coordinate 19,620 of LAPY01002227.1, forward strand.
TAATGGTAGCCCGGAGAGAGATGGACAGGGAAGCGCAGTGCTACCGAGAACTTGTAAGTTGTAACGGTTCCGTTTGCATTGCTGTCAAAATCCGACTCTGAAGATCTGATCCGACGGTGGAGCATGGTGGTTAGCTACCAACCGTGGTAGCAATATATGAACAAGTTCCAGGTTAGCAGTTCAGGGCCAATTCCTTTAGTTGGACCACTCTTATTCAATGGATATCTTGCTAGTTTCTACACCATTTTCTTTTTTGCCGTGATTGTGCCATTGAACATGGGGCAACATGCTGACTTGTTGGTTTGGTTTCGTAGATACGTCGAGATACACATATTTAATAGTTGTGGCTATGATCGAACTAACCTGTGGGTTTGGCTTATCATGGACCAGATCATATGAATGTTTTGCACGTTATGAAAAAATTGACGCGAATTTGTGTTCGAGACTAGGGTAAATCTATTGAGAGGTCACACTGGAAGGGGCATGTTATTATTGTTCCCTTCGCTGAAAAAAATGGACCTTTGATAATACCTGTGTACTATATTGAACAATGTGTAACATGCATGTTATGCATTTAGGTCTTTTGATCTCATTGTACTTTGAACTCTCTCATTTTATTGGAGCTACTAAATTTAAATTAGCATTGACTCTTTTATGATACTGGGAAACATAACCAATATATACCGACCTTCGGTTAGAGCAAACGTAGTAGTTTAGGCATTTAGAAAGTGGTGGAATCCTGTAAGACCAAAGTACCAAACCAAGGGATCCATTTGAAAACAACACTAAGAATACCTGCAAACTTCTCTCAGGGGATAGGAATATTAAAGAGGAGTCCTTTAAGGGGATTGATGGCTGCTGCTTTTCTTTGCCCTTTTTATATTTGGCCATCAAGCTGCAGGATTTTCGTTGCCGCGCCAATTTTTGGTAGCTATCCAAGTGATGGCCAAACTGCACGGGCCTGTCCACGCGACGAAAAGATTATGTCTTCTCTGGTCGTATCGGACACAAAAAAGAATAATAATAGAGGGCTCATTAATTAGTTATTAATTGGCACATATAATTCGTTATATAGGAGCAAATGCCTTTGCCACTGGCCCACTTCCTCATAAGAAAGTCCTAGGTTTTACAAAAGTTTTCATTCCTTAACCCGATCCAAAACACGACTGTAACTTGTTTCCCTTTTTTCCTAATGATTTTTTTCCAGACAACGACGTCTATGTGGGGCCTATCCATGCGATGAAAAAGACCTTGCCACTGCGCTGGGAATCAGCTTTGATTCGATCTAGTCTTGAACGAAGAACTTGCATTACTGTTCGTACATCACAATCAGCATATTTAAATCAACGTGTACAAGCATATATATTTATATATAAGATTAACCTAATCTCTCCATTTTCGTTGACTCAGTCACGATCAAGGGCATGGTTATCTTGTCACCGTGGCCCGTGCAGTTGCAGAATGAGTAAACAAATGCACGAGTAATGCATCGGGGGAGGCGACCTTGATCCAATTGCAAGGTCTCAAGAAAGAACTCTATGCACTTATTTCAATAATATAATAGAAGAAATAATCTTTACTCCCACATTAATGTTGTAAAAAATTCATATGAGAAACTTGGTTGATCCATAGACAACCTGCCAAGTCACAAATGCTCACCCCTTTTTCTTTCTCGCACACTAGGCACCGATCTTGTTTTTCTCTTCCTTTGGTTCATACAAATGCCAAAATTTTCCATTTGGAATGCAATAGTTTGACAGGAACCAGTAAAAATCTACTAAGAATATTGCAAAATGTCCACATTTCAAATAGGTGCTATTAGTTTTTCTAATAGGTAGTAGGAGAATATCTCAACTGGTGTTCCCTCGAGCATATTCAAATCATGCATGATTGCAATTTGAAAATGTAGCACATAGTTCAACCCACGAGGAACATTGATGTGTGTTGCAAGTGGCCTTCAGAGTGATTTGGCATCTCCATGCTCCATCTCCTTAAATAAGAATATAAGATCCAGGATGCTCTGCGTGGTCACGTTTTTTTGGCGTCCAAGACCTGAGTAGGAAATATCCAAATAATTGGATTTCATTTCGTACCATTGCCCTATACAAGCAGGATCCTGAACCAAAATCACATGTCAATCGGATGCTATGGCCTGGAGTTTTTGTATGTCATGTGCTACCAGACCTGAAACCGTGCGTCCATTGGCGTAGGAACTGCGGGAAAACCACCTTGAGAAAGAAGCATGCACAAGAAGTGGCATTCTATGATCATTTTTTTAGAGCATTCTATGATGATAGTCATTGTGCGTCTATTAATGAATTGAATCAAGCCAAGTAAAATAAATAATTAAATTCCTTGGAGTTGCCGACCATGTGATGTAATAACTACATTAGATTGATGCACATGTTGTGATATTAATCAATATATTCCTTTTCCTAAAAAATAAGTTATTGAATTAGGTTCAACATTTCAAGCATTGAATATCATTGTGTTAACATACTGAAATTGGAATTGTGGAAACTGCGTCACTAATTTCAACTTTAATAGCTTTTCAACTTTAATAGCAAAATATAGGGAGAAATGGTCAAAGTCTCAAGGGCTGCACAAATATCATATAATAAAATGCAAGAACTACTATGTTCTATTTTACAGCTTAAAAATCCATAAACGTCGTAAAAAAGAGTTCAATAACAATTAAGTTTCAAATACCACAAGCTGGTTCACACAAGAATAAAAAAAGATCTAACACTACTTTCATGAAAATAGGTTTCATGCACCTATATTATTTTGGCGTCTCACGTACGTTGAGCCGCAGTTAATTATTTAACCAAGTTGCAAATTTTTAGCCAGTCTTAAACTGAAAACATGTTTGGTATATATATAATAGCGTATTATGTTTCATATACCATTATTACTGGATGAGGAAAGACGGGAACGTGGTATGCTTCAACATGTTACAAAAGGAAGATTGACACTGCGCATTCACCAATAACCCAGGACGGTTAATTATGTCAAGTCGGTACGTCCTGGATCATTATGCAAACATGCTTTCAGAGATTCGAGCTCACTCAAATGGGCTACACCTCATGTGGGTTGTCACGGGTGTGCAGTTTTACTGACACCACAATTTTGAATTTTAACTCTGGAATATCAACCTGGAAGTACCTAAAAGGTTGACTACCACAAAAAGGTAGTGCATATATGCCAGTGAAAGTTTAGCACAAAAGTAAGTACTACTATCTATTGCACGTTATCAGAAAAGAAATGCAAGTTGTTGTGGGCACCAACATACACACAGCACACTTCTTTTTTTTGAGAGCTATACATACAGCACACGTTGGTTAGGTGTCCCAGTCTCATTTCCTTAATTATTCGCAACTACCGCAAGTACAGTTCAAACGACAACTGATGGATTTGGAATTTAAATTTGTTTCCGAGACCCCAAACGGATCATTATTGGAACTGGCTTGGTTATCCTGAATTTAGTGGTGTTTCGGGTTTTTTTTTTGTCGTTGTTGGTGCGACGAGAAAGGACGTCTGTGTGGATCGTTGCTCATGGTGACAGCAGTAGTCTTTTGGTTTGGATATCCTGTGTTGGTACGTCACATGCTTGTTTGTTGCCATCCAACCTCTATTGTAGGTGGCGCCCTGCTCGGCTGGGTCCAAATAGTTTGACCGAAACACATGAATTCAAACGAGAACTAATCGATCAAGTAGCTGATGCCACTACCAGGTGCATAATCTGCCAAGACGATTCGCTGCCACCGAAACGCTTATCTGCCTGCTCGTCGTTGGTTCGTCGTAAGAACGCCATTGTTTACAGCCACGAGGAAACACCGAGAGACGGAGCAGTCGTGACCAACCAGTAGCGTCGATAGAACAGCAGCACAGGGATGCAAGGGCCATTGGATGTCATGAAGCTGCTGGGCCCAATGATGCAATGTACCGGGTCCTAGATTTTGCGACAAAAAGTTTCGAGTTCCCGAGTCCCATGTTGCACACAAAGATTAGTTGCGGCGAGGTTTCTCAAACCGATCGATAAAACCAACACGAAGTCCGACCGGCCGGTGATAGTGACCTCGCAGCGACAGGCACATGCTTGGGTGCACGGCCGGCGAGTGACCGACCGGTTGATCACCAGATGATACAAAGGCTGAGAGCCTGAGACACGTCTTGTCCGTCCTTAAAGCAAAAGCGGTCCCATGTTGAAGTATTGCGCAACGGCAAGCGCCCTTGATTACGGCGATGACTTGGAGTTTCTCAGTGACTCACAGTCATCATGAAACCATTTTCCTTTTTTCTTTTCTGCAGTGACTGTCGTATCTCTAAATGTTGCATATTTCAGAACATCGCAACTTTGCCACATGTATTACATCCGTTATATTGACACAATTCCACAATTATATCTCTATACCTTGCAGTGCAGAAGTTCACAAGAAAGGCTACTCCATCCTTCATATCACTCAAGCTGGACTTGGCATATATGTTGGCAGTCAAATTCTCCTCACACACTCAGGACTGTTGGTTCTGCTGTGAGAATCCTGCAAACACTTCTGAAAACCAAAATTTCCCTAACGGTCTATGTTCATTCTGGAAACCACTACCCTTTGCGTGCCCCAATAACACATAAGAAAATGCATTTCCCTGTAGTAGGTCAAGAACGCACATGATAATAATGGTTGTTAACTCGTCACAGCAGAAAGGCACAGATGGAGTTTACTTGTCCCATCTGTAACCTGATATTCAGCAATGTGCCATTTATGCTTTTGTTTTACTCCCAAGGTGTCCATGTTGAAGAGGGGATTTCGTTCCTATGTTGAAAAAGCACAACGGCAAGCGCCCTTGATTACGGCGATGACTAGCAGTATCTCGGTGTCCTTGTGAAACCATTCCCCCTTCTTTTCTGGTTTTGGAGTGAACGTCCTCTCTAAATGTCGGAGTATTTCAGGACAGTCGCAACTTTGCCACGTGTGTTAGATCAGTTCATGGAACTTTGCCTATACCTGGCACGAAAAGATGTGATATACAGTACAGTACTGAAGTTCTTTATTTATTTATTTTTGGGCGAGGGATACAGAACTGAAGTTCACATTAAAGTTCGTTTTGTGCTTCATTTCACTCTTAGCAGTAATTCAATCAAAGAGTATGTGAATGTGCTCCGGGAGTCGTGACAGTAGGTGAATGTCCTCCTACGATAGAAATAACACGTTCACTAGTGACAGTAAAAAGACCAAAGAGATATGCTCAAACTAGATACTAAGGAATATGCTATGGAGCTAAGGTCAATAATGCTATCAACGTTTCTTTACGCGAAGGAGATTTCTTGAACCATTCGTACTGCCCCGCGTCGGCGCCCAAACAATACAACGGCAAGCAGAAAAGGCTCTTAGGGTGTGTTTGTTGTTTTAGAGCCTCTAAAAAACAAAGAGAATCTAGTACTAAATAAAGTCTACTGACAAAATCTTTTTACAGATAGGCACATCTTTGCGAGATAAATCTAATGAGGCTAATTAATCTATGTTTTACTACAGTGATGCTACAATAATGCTACAGTAACCATCGTCTAATCATGTCTTACCTACCCTCATTAGATTCGTCTCGCGATTTAGACCAGCGGTTCTGCAGTTAGTTTTGTAATTAAACTTTATTTAAGACAAGATTCTTTTTGTTTAAACCCTTCTAAATTTTAGGCGCCATACAACGAACCCCGCCCTTAATTCAACGGCAAGCACCACTGATTACGGGATGGCTGCTGCTGGCTTCTGGCTGAAGAGTCATCATACAATTCTCAAACCCTCCTTTCCCAATTTGACCTTGATGACTCCAAACAAATTGCCTGTGTGTTGGAGCAATGGAAGAAACGAATCCTGACCTGCTCCTTTTATAAGTTCAAATATAATTCTATGCAATCCTGATTCCTGAAGCACAACGACAACAAAAAAAGACATGTTCAAAGTCTAAACTGTAAATTTAATTTCGTACCTCGGAGCCTATCAAATCAAAGATGCCTAACAATTCATTATACCACTGGAACTGCCCTTCAGATGGAATTTTTTTCTCAACCTGTAGCAACCCAAGTAGCTAACAATCATCTAAGCTCGCTACCTGCTTCATTATACTTGCCATGAGAACTTGAAAAACTTAGCATACCCTACTGATAAATGAAGGTAAGTCCCCGATGACATGTCGCATCATCAAAGGAAATCAAAGACAGGTAGCAGCATACATATGCTCACCGATCTATGAGTATTGTATTATTGGAGAGGTTGCATCACAAATCAAAGACAGGTAAAAAACTGCATATGCGCAAGGATTATATTATTGATTTATTTCCAACGAGTTAATTTCATCATTCAAAAGTTCTGGAATTGCCCTTTAGTTTTAAAGATCACAAACATCACATTACCGGTGCCATATAGGCTCTGTGCTCTTCAGCAACATTGTGCCACCAGGTTTTTTTTTACATGAATGCAACCATCATAGCAGATTCTTTTGCGCGAGTAATACCCCCACTGCTGTGCATATTATAACAGAGAACAGGCCATCTCTAGATCTCAAGCGTTCCTTCCATGTTAAGGGCTCAGAAACTTTGCTCAACACTTCTCGGAACTGTTCTTTAGTCTCATCTAGTGACCCAGAATTGTCGATCACTATGTTCGCTTCCGACTTCTTCCAGTCCAGTGCAAGTTGTGCATTGATCCTATTCTGAGCCTGTTCTTCAGAGCACCCGTCTCTTGACATGAGCCTCTGAATCTGAATTTCTGGATCAACCCATACAACAATGACAGGATTTGTCCATCGATCCATCTTCGTCTCAAACAACAGAGGGACATCCAGGACGATAACTTTGCATCCTTTCATCCACGATTTTGCTATCTCCCACAATATGCCAGCAGAAATGTGTGGAGCCAGAAGACTGAAATTAAGCAATAACTTAACCCTTCTAAATTTTAGGCGCCATACAACGAACCCCGCCCTTAATTCAACGGCAAGCACCACTGATTACGGGATGGCTGCTGCTGGCTTCTGGCTGAAGAGTCATCATACAATTCTCAAACCCTCCTTTCCCAATTTGACCTTGATGACTCCAAACAAATTGCCTGTGTGTTGGAGCAATGGAAGAAACGAATCCTGACCTGCTCCTTTTATAAGTTCAAATATAATTCTATGCAATCCTGATTCCTGAAGCACAACGACAACAAAAAAAGACATGTTCAAAGTCTAAACTGTAAATTTAATTTCGTACCTCGGAGCCTATCAAATCAAAGATGCCTAACAATTCATTATACCACTGGAACTGCCCTTCAGATGGAATTTTTTTCTCAACCTGTAGCAACCCAAGTAGCTAACAATCATCTAAGCTCGCTACCTGCTTCATTATACTTGCCATGAGAACTTGAAAAACTTAGCATACCCTACTGATAAATGAAGGTAAGTCCCCGATGACATGTCGCATCATCAAAGGAAATCAAAGACAGGTAGCAGCATACATATGCTCACCGATCTATGAGTATTGTATTATTGGAGAGGTTGCATCACAAATCAAAGACAGGTAAAAAACTGCATATGCGCAAGGATTATATTATTGATTTATTTCCAACGAGTTAATTTCATCATTCAAAAGTTCTGGAATTGCCCTTTAGTTTTAAAGATCACAAACATCACATTACCGGTGCCATATAGGCTCTGTGCTCTTCAGCAACATTGTGCCACCAGGTTTTTTTTTACATGAATGCAACCATCATAGCAGATTCTTTTGCGCGAGTAATACCCCCACTGCTGTGCATATTATAACAGAGAACAGGCCATCTCTAGATCTCAAGCGTTCCTTCCATGTTAAGGGCTCAGAAACTTTGCTCAACACTTCTCGGAACTGTTCTTTAGTCTCATCTAGTGACCCAGAATTGTCGATCACTATGTTCGCTTCCGACTTCTTCCAGTCCAGTGCAAGTTGTGCATTGATCCTATTCTGAGCCTGTTCTTCAGAGCACCCGTCTCTTGACATGAGCCTCTGAATCTGAATTTCTGGATCAACCCATACAACAATGACAGGATTTGTCCATCGATCCATCTTCGTCTCAAACAACAGAGGGACATCCAGGACGATAACTTTGCATCCTTTCATCCACGATTTTGCTATCTCCCACAATATGCCAGCAGAAATGTGTGGAGCCAGAAGACTGAAATTAAGCAATAACTTAAAATACTGCTATAAATGTTGTAACTAGATGCTGGCTATAAATAAAACAAGAAAAATGAATCATGCTAACTAAACTATGTGTAACAGAATAATTGATGAGGACATCACTTGCATAGATACAACCATGACATCTACAGCAGCACCTAAACCAACCAGAATTGTTGATCACTATGTCTGCTTCTGACTTCTTCCAGTCCAGTGCAAATTGTGCATTGATCCTATTCTGAGCTTGTTCTTCAGAGCACCCGTCTCTTGACATGAGCCTCTGAATCTGAATTTCTGGATCAACCCATACAACAATGACAGGATTTGTCCATCGATCCATCTTCGTCTCAAACAACAGAGGGACATCCAGGACGATAACTTTGCATCCTTTCATCCACGATTTTGCTATCTCCCACAATATGCCAGCAGAAATGTGTGGAGCCAGAAGACTGAAATTAAGCAACAACATATAAAGGGTACAATATACTGCTATAAATGCTGTAACTAGGTGCCGTCTATTAATAAAACAAGAAAAATGAATCATGCTAACTGAACTATTTGTAACAGAATAAGCATACATAGAAATGCCAGTAACAGAAATTAAAACTATATCAAGGAAAAAAAAAGTAGAGGGCAAACCAGTATCAAGTTCATTAATAGCATCTTTAAGTTAACTAGTTTCACTTTCAAAAGCATTATTGCATGAGCTTGTAGCCACAGTCGAGCTCGGCTCGACAGAAGTTAACGAAGGCTCGAGATTGCCTCGAGTTGGCTCGTTTCAGGAGGAGAAGAACGAAGGTTATGGTGGCAAAAGAAATGCAAAACGAAAATTGGATTAGAGCCATTGGAGAGACTAGCATGCTGGAACAACTCAATGAATACATACGCCTATGGAAAGCACTGAGGGTAATCTCTCTAATACAAGTGCAGCACGATACTATTCAATGGAGGTGGACACAAGATGTCATACACATCAAAACCTGCATATAAGGCACAATTCTTTGGGACCTACCGAGCTTTTGACCTGTCTGGACTATGGAAAGCTAGGGCAGAACCAAAGGTCCTTATGTTTGCCTGGACAGCGATCCATGAAAGAAAACCAAACTGCTAACAATTTGGAGGCCAAAGGATGGGATAACAACATTGTGTGTCCGCACTGTTTGCAAGAAGCAGAGACACCATTCCACCTTCGGATAGATTGTGGAATGCCAAGCATGTCACCCAAACTGTCATCTCTTGGTTCTCTTTTGCAGAAACATCACAACAGTGGGAAACAAAGAGCAGTATAGCAGCCTGGCTACAAGCAGCGAGGAAGAATATGGAAAAGGCCAGAAGGCATCTAGTGGAAATATGGAAGAGGCAAAATCGCCGAATCTTCCAAGGCATTGAGAAAATCGAGATGCAGGTGGCCTTCTTGGCAAAGGAGGAGATCGATTGCTATAATAGAGCAATGAGACCACAGCCAACCAATGCAACTCAAGATGAATGCACAGAAAAAGAACTAAATGAGGAGCATGAAGCCTGAGTTATTGATTTCCTAGAATGGTCTTTGCTTTCTGTAGTGGCATAAGCTACCAATCAGACTGCTTCGGAATTTTGTTTTTTTATCTCTTTTTCCTCCTACTTAATGAAAGGGCAGAGCACCAGCCATATTCTATTTTTTTAAAAAAAAAATTATTGCATTGCTAGTGTAAGTCTTGTCGTATTCTACGATTAACATATCAGAGAAGGCTTGCACTGTGGGGAACTCCCCTACAGTTTTTCGTCAAAAAAAAAAACATATCAGATAGGCGCCAACATAATTCAACATCTACCAATGGAATGTGAATGGAAACATTCAATGAAGCAATGCCATTTTTAACTTGGACAAAAGAAATGAGTGGGAGTGTTTAATGTAAATAAAAGATGATATTGTTCTTGATTTTTGTGATTGATGCCCAGTAATAATTATATAAGAAATTGACTAGGAAAATAACATTCATAGAAACCAGAGACAAAAAGATGAATTATTTGAATTCAGTCACGCTGTACCGATTTAGAAGTTGACGCTTTGCTGGATCAGAAAACACAATTTGTCCTAAGCGAGCTCTGTCAATTTCTCCATTTTCCAACAGAATGTCATTCCCAAAGGCTTTTACAATCTTCTTCCAGCCTCCGGTGCCTTTCCGCACAACATCCTAAAATGCATGGCTCAATAATCAGTGCAAAGTTTATAAAATTACTGCTGTTGTCACTTTTCACAGGCTTACATCATCCAAGAATATTTCACAAATTTTAAAATATCGTTAATAACCATGTAATCCATGCAGTCATGTATCTAAATCATGCATTTTCACAGCTATTTTTTTTGGATTGAGTACAGTGTCTACCAGGCTGTATAAAGAAGGCTACATAAAATTGCTCCTGCCATTATTATGGCGCTGATTTTCCATTCCGCTTTGTATTGAAGCAACTATCCAGTAATAGAAAAAACAAGGATCTCTATGACTATCCAGAGTTTCAGATATTGCCAATGTCTGCTGCAATGTTGCGTTTGCTACAAATTCAGTTCTAAGCGGTTTTCAAGGGAAAAAGAAAAAGCTTGAAACACAAGATTTAGCTATGCCTTAGTGGCGTAAAATGCCGAAATCAAACAGCCAAGGCTATGGGCAAAGTGGTGGAACTATATGTGCTCATCACTGGTAAGGATCAGATCACCAGATTACCATTTTTTGATTTTGTCCAAATACGCTATCCGTCCGCTATACCAACAGCCATAGCTAACCGCAATTAGGCCAAAGTCACAAACCAGAGGAATAAGAGTAGCTATAACATCGCAAGATTGGATATCAAAGCCAATCCATACGAATTCATCTCGAACTCCACAACGAGGCAGCCTTTTTGAACTTCACGATGTGGCCCTGTATCGAGTTTAACAACACTGTAACCAGGCACAGCAAGAGAACAGTACCAAAGTGGAGAGCGCTAAGTAAGGTTCGCATGGAAAGCATTGGATTCGCGCCGCGTGATTACCCGAGCAACGACGTCGGCGTCGACGATGGGGACTCCGGCGTCCTTGAAGAGGTTGGACACTGTGCTTTTTCCCGATGCGATCCCGCCCGTCAGGCCGACCAGCCTCATCTCCGAAGTCCCCCTTGTCGCCGTTAACTGAAATCTACCACATCGGCAGAGCCATCTTTAGTTTCAACAGAATCGAGAAACAGGAAAGAAGAGATCCAAATTGGAGCCCGTAGAGGCGGGCAGCTCGCGAGTACCCGGAGGCTTCGGAGTCCAACGGGCGCTCGCCGGCGGCGTTGGAGCGGGCAGCGGCGGCCGGCAAGCGGAAGCGAGGGAGGGGAGGGCGGCGGCACAGGGGATGTGGTTGCTGGTTTGGTTTGGAGTAGGTGCGCTAAGCACTTCGTAAGGTTCAGTAAAAATTTTGTAATATGCTAATTGTGGTTATATTTCTGGTGATTATATTCTGGTTAAGAAATAAAAAACTTATTATGTTAGATTTACTTATGCTTTTAGTTTTGATTCCGCATTTTTGGTGTTTTATCAACCGAAATGCTTTACGTACGTCCCGATCATCCGACCAGAAAGTACGACCTGTGTTAAGTATTGCTGTGACCGAGTGTTTCATGTTAATCGTAGGGTTGCCTGCTAATCAGCCACTGGTCGCACGGCCGGGTCGGATGACCCGGTCGTGTGTCAAATGTTCCATATATTTGGATCCTGTTTGATAACCCGTATCAGGGCGAGGCCTCTTTTGAACTTTTTTGTTGCTTCTTTATATTCCATTTATAGCATGTGTTATGTCCCCACTTTCGATTATTAGCAAATCTCAAGCGACATGTTCCTGTCAGAGAATTGAGACCATGAATAATTGTTAGCCGGCTAGGCTGAATGTACCACCTTTCGTCTGGACCAATAAACACCATCATCTATATCCAAATGTGTCATCAGGCTGAAAAATGTAGTTTGAATTTTAACATATGGAATAGGGACTTTTTTATAAAAAAAAGCAGCACGAGACAGTGCCAATTTCACTAATTAAGTAACCAGATAATTACAATAGAGCCCTGGGACGGGGAGGCGCTAATGTACATGGAACAGGGAATTGCTGTAAAAATTAAAAAAAAACATAATTAGCCAGCAAGATTAATAGAAGCTTACAGCCTGGGTTCATGTTGGAGAATGCCTTACTGGATACATTTGAGTATCCCCTCGAAAAAAAAAGAAAAAAGGATACACTTTTGTTTTTGGGCAAATCACAAGAGCTTCATTAACTCACGGCAGAATTACAATCTTTGGTCATAACCTCTAAAAGCCACTCTGGGGCATAACTAAAACTAGACCACATACACTCACTAACGGTCGGCATCTTCGCACAGCAATGAGCTGCCAAATTTGCTTCCCGTTGTACAAGCGAAAAACGAAACAATAAAAAGGATACACTTGAGTATCCGATCAACTTCGGGTTATTTGCAGTTCATTGTATTGTTGGAGAACACCTTCTCGGTGCTTCAATATAGAAAATTCAAAAACGGAGTGTACATGGGTTAGTGAGCGAGCTTCCGCACCGGCCGTCATTAGCTCTAGTGCCCTTGCGAAACATAGGTTCACCACGCGAGAGGCCTCTTACAAGATCCAAACAATGATCAATCTTTGATTAGGATTCTTTTTTGCTCTGCGGTTTCTTCTAAAAGACGAACAGCCGATGAATCAGAAGAGGAAAACAAAAATTGTCTATATGTGTAATACTCCCGTAATAGTGCAGTGTACACCGGCAGCGGCGGCCGGCAAGCGGAAGCGAGGGAGGGGAGGGCGGCGGCACAGGGGATGTGGTTGCTGGTTTGGTTTGGAGTAGGTGCGCTAAGCACTTCGTAAGGTTCAGTAAAAATTTTGTAATATGCTAATTGTGGTTATATTTCTGGTGATTATATTCTGGTTAAGAAATAAAAAACTTATTATGTTAGATTTACTTATGCTTTTAGTTTTGATTCCGCATTTTTGGTGTTTTATCAACCGAAATGCTTTACGTACGTCCCGATCATCCGACCAGAAAGTACGACCTGTGTTAAGTATTGCTGTGACCGAGTGTTTCATGTTAATCGTAGGGTTGCCTGCTAATCAGCCACTGGTCGCACGGCCGGGTCGGATGACCCGGTCGTGTGTCAAATGTTCCATATATTTGGATCCTGTTTGATAACCCGTATCAGGGCGAGGCCTCTTTTGAACTTTTTTGTTGCTTCTTTATATTCCATTTATAGCATGTGTTATGTCCCCACTTTCGATTATTAGCAAATCTCAAGCGACATGTTCCTGTCAGAGAATTGAGACCATGAATAATTGTTAGCCGGCTAGGCTGAATGTACCACCTTTCGTCTGGACCAATAAACACCATCATCTATATCCAAATGTGTCATCAGGCTGAAAAATGTAGTTTGAATTTTAACATATGGAATAGGGACTTTTTTATAAAAAAAAGCAGCACGAGACAGTGCCAATTTCACTAATTAAGTAACCAGATAATTACAATAGAGCCCTGGGACGGGGAGGCGCTAATGTACATGGAACAGGGAATTGCTGTAAAAATTAAAAAAAAACATAATTAGCCAGCAAGATTAATAGAAGCTTACAGCCTGGGTTCATGTTGGAGAATGCCTTACTGGATACATTTGAGTATCCCCTCGAAAAAAAAAGAAAAAAGGATACACTTTTGTTTTTGGGCAAATCACAAGAGCTTCATTAACTCACGGCAGAATTACAATCTTTGGTCATAACCTCTAAAAGCCACTCTGGGGCATAACTAAAACTAGACCACATACACTCACTAACGGTCGGCATCTTCGCACAGCAATGAGCTGCCAAATTTGCTTCCCGTTGTACAAGCGAAAAACGAAACAATAAAAAGGATACACTTGAGTATCCGATCAACTTCGGGTTATTTGCAGTTCATTGTATTGTTGGAGAACACCTTCTCGGTGCTTCAATATAGAAAATTCAAAAACGGAGTGTACATGGGTTAGTGAGCGAGCTTCCGCACCGGCCGTCATTAGCTCTAGTGCCCTTGCGAAACATAGGTTCACCACGCGAGAGGCCTCTTACAAGATCCAAACAATGATCAATCTTTGATTAGGATTCTTTTTTGCTCTGCGGTTTCTTCTAAAAGACGAACAGCCGATGAATCAGAAGAGGAAAACAAAAATTGTCTATATGTGTAATACTCCCGTAATAGTGCAGTGTACACCCACATGACCAGATAGTCGTGTATGATCGAATTTGGTAGCTGAGTGATTGAGTGAAGGAAATGCCAATCTTTATTATGTTTGTGTGGGGTTGGCAGCTACTCTGTATGGAACTTTGGTGCATGTGCTGTTATCTACGTTTAATATACACCTTCAATATCTGTTTGACATGCATATCTTGAAAGATGACTCACTGTTAACCTACAGCTAATGTACATATTTATCACAGTATTTATGCATTTAATTGATTTTCCAAATTTGAACAATGATTCACTGTAAACTTGCGATTAATACGCCTATATATATTTTCAGGATTTAGTTATGCATTTATTTTGCCAAAACTTTTCCTATACATATGAACGGATGTTGACACCGAATTTTGGCTCGGGGCCCACTGTCAGTGTCAAGAAGGGTAGCGCGGACGTGTGAAAGAAGTGGTGGCCCGTGGGGGTCGTGTAGGAGAAGGAAACGTGCGTGTGCACATGTGGGTCCGAGTCTTTTTTTGATTTGTTTTCTATTTTTGTTTAGAAGAGAATATTAACCGAGTCGTGTTGGATTTGGGGTGTGTCAGGGGTATAAATATAGTCCCACGTTGTCTTGTAAAAACCCTAATCAATCAATACAATCACTTTTCGGCGCATCGCCACCTCTGTTTCTCGACGGGATTTTCGTCGACATCGGCGTCCATCGGGGCTCCGGTTTCGTCGACTTGGATTTCGTTAGGTAAGCGCATTGGCTTCTATTATGTCGACTTGTCCGTAATTAAAACTGATGTGGCTGCTAGTTATCCGGTAATTTAGTTTAATTTAGAAATCAACATTGTACGTTTATTGCTTGGAATTGTTAGACCTGGTCCGATTCTTTGCTGTAGTTCAGTTGACTTGTCCTGGCTGTAGCCTTGCAATAGATTGTCGATGTCGATAGCTGTTTAGGCTAGTTATTCGAGTCATTATTGAACGAGTTAGGTTTGATCAAGTTTATCGTTTGCCGATTGTGTATTGCCGTTGACCTGGTCCAGTTTTACGTTTTTCTTTAGTTGACTTGTCCTGAGGAAAGCAATTAGCAAACATGTCGATTTGATTAGATCTATTAGTTTAATAATTTTCGGGGTGTTTAGCCTATTGTTTATCAAATTCAAATCTATACTGGTTCTTGCCTTTAAAGCTTACCTCTTAAATAAGCAGTAGATTTGGATGCATGTCTATCAATGCCGATCTGTTGTTTCGTTATGTTTGCCGATGAGTAATGCCGATTGTACTCTCTCAGATTATGTCAATGCCAACCTTGTTATGCAATTTATCTATCGCGCAAGCATTTAACTTTACGAACATGATGATTCGTTGTTAGCCGACAGCCGAACATTTCATACTGTTTCTTTGTTTATTTTTATCCTATCGGCTGCGGTTACGCATCGGCCTGTCCGGGGCCGATAGCCCAGGAATTTTACACGCTTTTCTTCTCTTTGTCGATTTGCAGGGAAAATCGACTTGCACGCTCTGAAATTCACTGCGTTCCAAGTTTGGTCATGAACAGAGTCAAGCAAATCTCTCAGGCCACGTGTGCGAAGCAGCGAAAGTTAGTTTTGCTGTCAACACACTTTTTGGCACGCCTGGTGGGACACGTCTTCTATCATCTGCCGATGGGTCTTTTATCCGGTTATCAAGACATTAAGTCGATGAGACCTCTGTGGTGATCCAAGCTAAGGCATATTATTATAACTAGTAGGATCCGGGGGGGT